>PVIC010036955.1:0-18316 GCA_004025085.1 Thryonomys swinderianus
CTGGAATCCAAATGCTTGAAGGTTTCCCTAACTCTCCGTGGTCAATCAGTAACAATGGGAGCCCCTCTTTGGCTTCTGTCTTACCTCACCATTGTCCACTCTGTAAATGGAGGCCCTGCCTGTCTCACCAGAGCCTCTGTCAATTCTCACATTAAAGTCCCTTCTCCTGCCCACATGCCTGAGACCAGCTGTGCTGTGGGATCTTCAGGTACACAGCTAGCAGACATTAGGAACTCTACAGGCACTCAACAGAGAAAACCTTCCTTCCTACCTCCAGTCCCACAAAGGGGTTTTGCTTTTGTTGTTGCTATTCATGTTGTTTTGTTTTGTTTGTATCAGCAGGCCAACCTGTGTGCACTGCTGAATCGCTCACACTCAGCTTTGGGCCTGGCTCACTCTATGCACAGAACAAATGTTTGTGGAGTAAGTGATTGAAACTGGAATCAGGAGCTGTTAGCCCTAAGTGGGCTGCAGAAGGAGCAGGGAGTGCTGAGGTGCAGGGTTTCTCCAGGTGGCCTGGGAGGTCGCTGTCTTTCCCGTGGTCCTCTTGGGCTTTGGGGTAGATTGTTAACAGGAGAAAAGTCTTTAGGGTGAACTGAGTACCATGTCCTCATTCTATTTGGAAACTGATGCATAAAGATTATTAAGGGGAGGCCAACAAATCCTAGAAATGAAAATTTGTCAACATGGGCTTCTACTGTTTCATTACCACCATTTTCTCTGTTGAAGAGGTGGGAAATTTGTGGCCAGGAGTGGGCAAGATGGTGGGAGACCCAAATCCATTTTAATTATTAGGCATAGTATAGCTGTCACTTCCAAGGACCATTGTTGTCACTATTATTACTGCTTATTCTTTTCTCTTTTGAGACAGGGTCTCATTTTGTAGATCAGGCTGGCCCTGAGCTCACTGTGTACCTCAGGCAAGCCTCTAACTCAGCAATCCTCCAGCCTCTGCCTCCTGAGTGCTGGGATTACAGGTGTGAGCCACCATGCCCAGCACTGTGGTATGTGGTATTGATTGTTGGTGGGCATGAGTCACCATGCCCAGCATTGTATGTGGCTACCAGGATCAAACTCAGGACTTGGTACTTGCAAGGCAGGCACTGGAACTACTCAGCTAAATCTCTGGTCCTATTACTGTTCATTCTTATTGCTGTTGTCTAAATGTCCAGCAAGGTACAGCCTTTTCAGAGGGGATCACAGGCCAAAGTGGCCCCAGAGGCTAAGTAGAGCCTCCCTCAGTATCACTGCTTGCTCACCTGGGCCCTGGTTCACCACGGAAATGACCTCATGCAGAATCTTCTAAAGCTCACGCTGATACTGACACCTAAAACTGAAAGTGATGCTAACAGCTAGCAAGGTCTCCTCGATGCTAGTAAGGGTGCTGTTGTTGTGGTCCAGCAGCTGCTTCAGCCTCTCCTTTAAGCTGTGGAGACCTTTCATCTGGATCTGTTGCTGTCCTTCCGCAATGATCGTTAAAGGGTTTGCATCACTGTATGGAAGCATAGATAGTAGTGAGCTCACTTTCCAACTGTCTTGGATATCCAGAACATAAGACTCAGAGGGCTGGAGCATCCTGGTTGGTGTCACACATCCTGCAGCCCCTGTCCATAGGAGGCATGGATTGAGAAAAAGACTGATGTGGATGGGAGCCTGGTGGAGGGCCAAGGTTACCTGGTTGTGACACCACCACCCAGGGAGTCAATCTGGCTCACCAATCTGATAGCAGTGGGACAGGCCTGAAAGGGGGCATCTCATTCCCTCTTGCAAAACAGTAAGACAAATACAATGTTCAAGGGAAATTGCTCGGAGTATATTTTATATCTCAGTAAACAGTTAG
The DNA here is from genome assembly GCA_004025085.1 of Thryonomys swinderianus. Taxonomy (NCBI): domain Eukaryota; kingdom Metazoa; phylum Chordata; class Mammalia; order Rodentia; family Thryonomyidae; genus Thryonomys; species Thryonomys swinderianus. The sequence continues at coordinate 1,841 of PVIC010036955.1, forward strand.
CCTTTATTATATAAAGAAAACAATGGAAGAAGTAGAAAGAATCAAGTTGTTCACAGCTTAATAATCATGCTCCTTTTCTGTTTCCTTTCAGTATTAGGGGACAAACCCTTAGTCTCTCTGGTGCCCAACTCATCCCCTGCACTGCCCCCATGTCCACTGTCCTCCCAGCTATTCTGGACTGTAATCATGTGTTCAGTCATTCCCGAACTGACCCAACTTTAGCCCCCGCACCAGACACAAGTACAACCTGAGATCTGAGTCACGGTCCCAGTGGTTTGACCAGTGCCTAACAGGGAACAGGAGGCAGCACTCACCTGTTATGTCCATACAGGCTTTTCAGAGTGTCACTCTGCACTTTCAAGTGTTTCTCCTGCTCAACAATGGAAAGCAAAATGTTCTGCATCTGGTGCTTCATTATCACCAATCAGTTGAGGACTTGTCACAGGAAATAGCAGGATCAGAGTCTGTGAGCTGTGCAGAAACCTCTCATCATCCCCTCCACAGGTCTGTCACTCCTGACACTTTGTGACTGGGAGTCATCTCCAGGTTGGTCATCCCTGAGGTCACTGACCTCTCCTTCAGACATAGGTCCTACTGGTGTGCTTCCTGCATTCACTCTCCTCCATCAACTGACAGCTCTACTCCTTCTGCTCTCAGCCTCAGGAAGCTCATCCTTGGCCCACATGCTGTCCATCAGCAAGGACATCAGCCACCCTTCCTCATAGTCCCAGACCACATCCTTGTATGGCTCACACTGTGGTCTCAGCCTCTATTGTTTCCTACCAAGTGTAAGGCACTGACCTCTTCACAGAGCTGCTTGGACTATCTTTGTCCTCTACAATCTCTACTCAGCAACTTTTCCAAATGTGCTGCCTCAGCTGACAATGCCCCTGCGGATCACCCTGTCTGCACAGTGGTTTCTGCAGTTTCCTTGCATACTGAGCACCAAATTTCATCTTCTCACCTCCATACCTGCATAACCTTAAACAAAGTAACATGTAATTCCAGAGCTTTAGATGCAGACGTGAAAACTTTAAAAACTAATGGAGATATTGAATCCTTCTGTTTATACTTATCAGGTATCTCAGGCCCAGGACCTCCCCTCACTCTTCAGTTCACCTTGTCAAGGCCCTGCTTGATGCTGTACTCAAGGGTCACCTCATTTCCTGTGCTACTGGGCCTGCCAGCATCGTGGGCAGTGGAAGCCTTTCCTGAACTCCCCTTGTACCTGGCTGCCTTCTGCTTATCAAGCAACTGTATGTTGAGCGTTTTGGAGCCCCAATCCTGGGTCTTCCTCTTTGTCTATTTTCTCTCCCTAGGCCAGCATCCTCCATGTGGGATCACAGAGTCTATTGAGAGAATTCCCTTACTCCATCAACCTCAGTGAATATAAAGTTAAAAATTATCATTTCCTTCATTCATTAGCTTAACATATAAACTGGAGCTATTCTGTGACTTCAAGACCAATAAAAATCACAAAGATTTTCATACTCAGTCTAATGGTTCACAGTATTTTCAGATATGGTTTCTTAATCATTGTAACTTTGAATTTATGGATAGTTTTCAAAATTTAAATGTTTATTGGTACGTTATATATACACAGCATGATCCCACACAATAATGTAAATTTGTACTAGTATATGACAAAATTTAATTCTCATCTTTCCCATTAACCCACCCACCCTACAACCCCCTACCTCCTATACACATAGCTTTGTTTCACTCTATTACCTTGATGTTTTCTCTTCCCTTTGTTACTTATCACTTTACCCCATTTCACTTTGAATATTTTCTATTTCACAATATCTATCATACATTCTAGAGCTCATTTACATCTTCAATTTCTCATACCAGAGAAAAGGTATGGTATTTACACATTTGTGACCTATTTATTTCACTTATGAGTATGTCCCAAAGGTACATCTATTTGAGTATACATGACTCAAACTTGCCATTCTTTATGGCAGAGTAATACTCCATTTTATTTTAAAAAGCACGCACAGATCTTCTTTATCCAATCTTCAGTTGATGGACATTTGGTTGTTTCCAAGGTTTAACTATTGCAAACTAAACTGCTATGAACATGGGTGCACATATGTCACTGTGATGTGAATTTTTTATTCTTTCATGTATATACCTAGCAGGGTAATAGCAGGAACATATAGGAACTCTAATCCTATTTTTTAAAGAATCTTCATACTTATCTCCATAGTGGTTGTACCAGTCTACATTTTCACCAACAGTGGAGAAGGGTTCCTTTCTCCCCAAGGCCTCATCAGCACTTATTGCTGGTTAATTTTGTGATAGCAGTGAGTGAGTTGAAATCTCAGTGTTGTTTTCATCTGCATCTCTTGAATGGCCAGTGACATTGAGCATTTGTTCATATACATCTTCCTCTGAAAAATGTCTTTTCATTTCAGCTGCTGATTTTTGAATTACATCCTTAAATTTGAGGATGCTTATTTTTAAAGCTCTTTGTATATTCTAGATAGTAATCCTTTGTCTGAGAAACGACTGGTAAAATTGTTTTCCCAATTTGTTGCTTGTCTTTTTGCTCTGCTGTTTGTTTTCTTTGCGGTACAGAAGCTTTTTTTTTTTTTTAGACAGGGTCTCACTCTATAGTTCAGTCTGGCCCTGAGCTCACTATGTAACCCAGGCAAGCCTCAAACTCAGCAATCCTCCTGCCTCTGCCTCTGCCTCCGGAGTGCTGGAATTACAGGTGTGAAGCACCACGCCCTGCGTTGTGGTATGTGGTATTTATTGCTGGTGGGCATGAGTCACCACGCCCAGCATTGTATGTGGTTATCAGGATCAAACTCAGGATCTTGCGCTTGCGAGGCAGGCGCCAGAACCACTGAGCTAAATCTCCGGCCCCCAGAAGGTTTTTAATAAAAACAGATCCCATTTGTTGATTTCTTCTGCTAGATCTCATGCTTCAGAGGTTTCATTCATAAAGTCTGTCCGTAATCCAATGTCTCCAAGAGTTTTAACTAACCTGTTTTACAGATGGTTTATTGTTTCCATTTTAATATTTAGGTCTCTAGCCGAGCGTGGTGGCTCACGCCTGTAATCCCAGCACTCGGGAGGCAGAGACAGGTGGATTGCTGAGTTCGAGGCTTGCCTGGGCTACATAGTGAGCTCAGAGCCAGCCTGAACCACAAAGCAAGACTCTGTCTCAAAAAAAAAATATTTAGGTCTCTAATCCACTTTGCTTTTGGTTTATTACATGGTGAAAAATATCTATCTAGGTTTGGTCTTTGGCATGTAAAAGCCCAGTTTTTCCAGCACCGTTTATTAAGGAGGCTATCTTTCCTCCATTGAGAATATTTGGCTCCTTTGTCAAAGATGAGGTAGCATAGTGTATCTGAAATTGATTCTGGAACTTCTAATTTATTTAATTGGTCCTCAGGTCTGTTACTTTGCTAGTACCATACCATTTTTATCACAGTGACTTTGTGGTATAGTTTCAAGTTGGAGATCATGATACTTCCTACCATGTCCTTCTTGCCTAGAATTGCTTTTGCTATTCTAGGATTTTTGTGGTTCCAGATGAATTTTTGGATGATTTTCTCTAGATCTTCAAAATATGTGGTTGGGATTTCAATCAGTATTGCATTGGATCTATACAATAGTTGTGCAAGTATAGACATTTGGACAATATTATTTCTTTCTATCCAGGAACAAGGGAAGCCTTTCCACTTTCTGATATCCTGTTCAATTTCCTTTTTTAGAGTATTGTAGTTTTCAGAGTACAGGTTTTTCACTTCCACTGTTAGATTGATTCCTAGGTATTTAATTTTTGGGGTGATATTGTGAAAGGGATTGATTCCTCAAGGTCAATTCTTAAAAGTCAATAGGCTTTATATGGACGTTTTTATATCTACCAGTAGACAGTGCCACAGAGTTATCATAGATTGGTCTTTTCCTACTTTGTTTTCATTGGCAGTTTCATTTTGCTATCTGTGTCTTTCTTTTATACATCTCTTAGAAGGATCCATAAGCTTCTTTGAAGCTTCCTTGAAAGCCCCAAAACTCAAGTGGTACCAGGCACTTCCATACCCCCCCCCAGGCTAACTGTACCATCACCACTGGCCTCCTGGATTTTGCCTTTGCATGTCCCACAACCATACCCTGTCTGCCAGATTCTGCCCCCAGTAGGCCAACAGGAAGTTGATCATTAATTTGAGACATTCCAGAAAGCTCCCCTGAAGTGGCCCTTCACAGTTTCAGAATTCTTGAGTCACAACATGCCAGGCTAGAGTACAAGAATTCTTGCTTAAAGGGTTTGTCCAGGTCTCTGTAGCTGCACTGGGACTCAACATAGTTAGGAAACATCTTAAGAAATCAGAGCTCCATAAGCCCCCTCACCAATATCCCACTTGTCCTCAGGCCACAAGCAGCTATGAGGGACTCTGGCCACCACATCTGGATTCGGTCCTACAATTTTCTCTGGCCAACAATTACCATGGATCCTGACAAGACACAAGTGAACTGAGGCTCTGGAACTCTTTATGTTGAAAATGGATCTGTCCTATGTGCAGAAAATAGGGAAGGATTTATTTGGAGGCAGCATTCTAGATTCCTATCCCACTATAGGATTGGAGGTACCCATTCTCTGTCATCCTTGAGCTGCCACATTCTCACCCCCAATATGTGGAATAGGGCACAACTTCCCACCTTCCTTCCAGCTAGCAGAAATGTTCAGCTTTGATTCCTGGATTATTCTGTCTGTTTCTGAAATAGAGTTTTGCTCTACTGTGCGCTACCCATTGCTTTTGTAACAACCTCTTTGTTTCTGAGCCTCACTTCACAAGTCAGTGGCATTGGACAGTAAGTCCCCTCTGTGTTTGGGAAAGGGCACTTGAAAAGGTACTTAAAGAAAGGACGGGGGTTTGGAGAGAAAGGGCCTTAGGCAGAGGGATGTTGATCCAAAAGCCAAGACAATTTCTGGATGAAGGATCTATGCTATTCTATAGCCCAGCTCAGACCTGTGTTACTCTGGCATTATTTGCATAAAATGAACATTGCCAAATGTTTAAAAAACTGTGACCCAGCCATCCAATGGTTGCAATTTACCAGTGAACACAATGACACCATTCACTCATACAGCAAGAGGAACAAATTCAGGCACACTACACTGAGTAAAATAAATCAGACTGAGGGTGTTTTATCCTGAAGAGTTGCATTTTTATGACTTTCTGGCAAACCTGAAATCTATGGTTCCCAAGAAGTGAGGTCTAGGAGTGGGGATGACTGCAGAGGGACACAGAAGAACTTCATGGCAGTGTGGACAGTGTCCTATATCATACTTGTCATGTTTACAGTATATGTTTGTCCAACTCACAATAGTATCAAGGAAATGGGTGAATTTGAGCATGAGCAGATTATACCTTGAGAAATAAAGAGCCCAACAACTTGGAATTTCAGAAAATTTCTCATATAAAAATACAATGGGGATATGAATTATGTTTCTTTAAAAATGTTTCTTTAAAATAGTGTTCTTACCCTAAGTTTCACTTGTATATTCTTCAAGACAAAAAAAAAAATGGGGGTTGCTTTTTGAGACAGGGACTCAATATGCAGTTCAGGTAGGTCCAGAACTTACTATGTAACCCAAGCTGGGCATGAACTCATGATGATCCATTTGTCTCAGTTTCCTCCCAGTGGTGTGATTACAGGCATGTTCAATCATGCCCAACAAGAATTATTTCTTGATTCTTGAAAGATGGCAGAGAGGTATCAAACCTAGGCTCTCCCTCTCCATACTTTGATATTCCCAAGCTGAAATACAGCAGCTTGGGGGGTAGAAAAGCAGGGAAATATTCCCTCCAGAAACAAACAAACAAAAAGATCTGAGGCAAATATCAAAGACAGCAAAAGAAAATCAAAGAAGGAGTGAAGGGGCAAGCCAGTGAGTCCACTCTCCCAGAGCTGGGACTCTCAGTGGCGGAGGAGCAGCTGACCCATGGAGACCACCGCACCACTGAGACTGATTATGTACAGCCCAACACTAAGAAGCACCTCCTGGCATGGAGCAGGGCCCTGTGGGACCTCAGAACTGCTGCTTTAAACACTTAATAAACTTGGTTCCAGAGAGAACACAAAAGATCATCAGGGTCAAGCAAGGAAGCCCTGCCCACCACTCCAAGGGACAGAAATTCTGTATGAGATGCCCAGATGCCAGAGCCCAGATGGCATCCCCAAGCCTCACCAAGAGTGCCGGCAGCAAAAGCAGTACACAGCATTACCTTATTCATAGCTTCCTGTTTGGTGAGCAAAACCACATAGTTGCATTGGAGCCCCCCACCTGCCATACTGAAGGGATAACCACTGAGCCCAGTAATCCCTGTGAACTTCACCATCAGTGTGTTTCTGGGCCTAGCACCATCTGCAGGATACTTTGCTCACTTTGGGTGAAAAGGCACCTTTAATTTTTGAACCTGCAATTCCCTGGCAGAACTCAGGAATCAATGGGTCCATACCTTAGAGAACTTAATGTTAATAGACTTTATTGTATTCTATTCTGCTTTTTTTTCATTGTTTTCATTTTGCATTTTTGTTTGGTTCTCATTTGTTTTTACTATTGTTGTAGCTGTTTTTTTCTTTTCTTTTCCCCCCTCCATATTCTTCTATTCTTCACTCCTCTACCATCATATTGCTGTCTTCCCAAGCTTAGAATTCTCTGCCCTCTCTCAAGCACTCTTGTTTTTCAAGAGGTGAAAATAGTACCCTGATTGCCCATTGCTGCTACTCTTCTTTAGTTTTCTTACATTCATTTCTCCAGCCAGTATCTGCCACCTAAGTTAATGCATACAGTCTTCTCTTTTCTCTCCTCTGTACTATTACACAAAGATGAATATAGATGTTATTGGCCCTACTGAACTTAGTCTATTTTGTTTTTCATTTGGCTCATCTGTCTCCTTTGTCCTCTAGCCTGTCTTGGTACCCCAGGGTCTTGGGATCTTTATATATACTCTAATTTTATTTCTAATTTCTCTCTCTCCTACCTCCCTACCATCAAACTGCCTGGTAACCCTTTTAGTTCCAAGTGGTGATGCCTGAATATTGTATATATTTTGTGGCTAGGTCATTGACTAGATGTACAATCACACGAGCCCAGATATAAAGCCAAAATTACCCACTAAGGACTAAAGCTCAGAAATGAGGAAAAACTCAAACTCTCAGATGCAAAGATCCCCATCACAGGAGAATTCAGGGAAATGAGAAATAGAGCATATGGAAGCTCAACTGACAGGACGCTCTGAGATGGTAACAAAAGCAGATCTAGTAAAATGGAAGTTAGAAATGATTTCTGAGCTGAAGACTATATACTATATACTATCTGAAGTAAATGATATAGTTAATAGAGCCAAAAAGGAGACAAGGGACATGATACAATCTAAGATAGCAAAAGCAATAGAACCTTATAAACAACTACAAATAGAAGTCCAGGAACTTAAGATAGAGAGCAAAAGTTTGTGAAGTAGGATGAATCAGTTAGAAGGCTTAATTTCAGACCTACAGGACAGAATGGCAACCAATGAACAAGAAAGGCATTATTCATGGAAAATGGAAAGGGACCATGAGAAATCAATCCAACAGCTCTTAGATGATTCAAAGAATAACATAAGATTGACTGGAGTCACTGAGGAAGCAGGAAATAATACAAAAGAACATTTTAAAATGTTCTCAGAGATATTGGCAGAAAATTTCATAGAAAAATGAAAAGAATTGGACACACAAATATATGGAGCAAATAGGACTCCAAAAAGGTCATGATATAAACAAAATCTACACCTACACATAAAATTATAAAGTTTCTAGATAGGGCCGGAGGGTTAGCTCAGTGGTTCTGGTACCTGCCTCACAAGCACAAGGTCCTGAGTTTGATCCCTAACCACACATACAATGCTGGGCATGGTGACTCATGCCCACCAGCAATCAATAACACATACCACATACCACAGTGCCAGGTGTGGTGGCTCAAGCCTGTCATCCCAGCACTCGGGAAGCAGAGACAAGAGGATTGCTGAGTTCAAGGTTTGCCTGGGCTACATAATGAGCTCAGGGCCAGCCTGAACTACAAAGCTAGACCCTGTATCAAAAAAAAAAGTTCTAGATATATTTAAAAAAAAAACCACTGCAACCAGCTAGATAAAAGAAAACAATCACTTACAAAGAGTAGCCCATCAGGATCACAGCAAACTTTTCAACACAAACACTCATTGAAAGGAGAACCTGTGGTGAAGTGTTTCAAGTCTTGAAGGAAAACAACTTCCAGCTTAGCATGATGTATCCTGGAAAAATATCCTTCAAAACTGTGGGAGAAATGAGATAATTCCATGAAAAAGAACATCTGAAAAACTTCACAAATATAAAAACTGTACTCCAAACATTCTAAAGAATATCTTGGAGAAAAACAATGAAAGATAGAAATCCATGAGACTAAACAGAGTCACCCTATTGGCCAAAACAAGAAACTGATGAGGAAAGGGCAAAAGCAAAGAAGAAAAGAACCAAAAATAGGAAATCATGACAGTTCTAAATCTGCCCATATCAGTCATAATGTCAATGGACTCAATGTGCCAATTAAAAGACACAGATGGCAGAATGGATTGAAAAGCAAGATCCTACAATCTGCTGCATTTAGGAAACACACCTAATTCAGAGAGAAACCCATAGATTCAAAATAAAAGGATGGAAAACAATTCTCCATACAACAGGAAACTGCTAAGCAGGGGTTGCCATCTTAGCTACAGATAAAATAGATTTCAAACCAAAGCTGATTAAGAGAGACAAAGAAGGCCACCACATTCTCATACAGGGAACAATTCAAGAAAAAGAGATAACAACCTTAATATTTACACACTAAATTCTAACGCATCCAACTTTATAAAACAAACATTAATCGACATGAAATGCAAGATAAACACGAATACAACAGTAGTAGGGGACTTTGATAACTCACTTTCACAAATATACAAATCAACTAGGGGAAAATTCAGCAAGGTAATACTTGAGCTAAAACAAACGCTTCAACAAGTGAACGTAATAGATATTTACAGAATATTTCACCCCACAAGGTCAGAATTTATATTCTTTTCAGCTGCCCGTGGATCCATTTTGTCTCCAAAAGAGACAAAATGCTAGTTTATAGAACAGGTTTAAGTAAATGCAAAGGAATCGAAGTTTCTCCTATATATACTATCAGACCATACTGTCTTAAAATTGCAGTTGAAGGGCCAGAGATTTAGCTCAATGATTCCTACACCTGCCTCACAAGCACAAGGTCCTGAGTTTGATCCTCAGTAAGCACATACAATGCTGGGCATGGTGACTCTCACCCATGGGCACTCAATACCACATACCACAGTTCCAGGCATGGTGGCTCACACCTGTAATCCAGCACTTGGGAGGCAGAGACAGGAGGATTGCTGAGTTACAGGCTTGCCTGGGCTACATAGTTTGGCTTAGGTCCAGCCTGAACTACAAAGTGAGACCCTGTCTCAAAAAAAAAATTGCAGCTGAATAGCAAAAGAAATTCCAAGATCATCACAAACTCTTGGAAACTGAACAGCACACTACTGTCCAACCAGTGGACCACAGAATAAATTAAACATTTCTTTTTTTTTTTTTTTTGAGACAGGGCCTCGCTTTGTAGTTCAGGCTGGCCCTGAGCTCACCATGTAGCCCAGGAAAGCATCGAACTCAGCAATCCTCCTGTCTCTGCCTCCCCAATGCTGGGATTACAGGCATGAGCCACCACACCCGGCAAATTAAACATTTCTTACAATTAAATGATAAGTACAACATACAGGAACCTATGGGACACAATGAAAGCAGTTCTACTGGGGAAATTCATAGCAGTGAATGCCTACACCACAAAAATAGAGCAAACTCAAATAAATGACCTAATGCTGAATCTCAAGTTACTAGAATGAAAGGAGCAAGACAAGCCCAAAGCTTATTCTAGGAAGGAAATTATAAGGATCAGAGCAGAAATTAACATAATGGAAACCAAGAGAACAATACAAAAAAAAATGAGTCTAAGAGTTGGTTCTTTCAAAGGAAAAACAAAATTGACTGACACTTAGCCAACCTTATCAAACAAAAGAAGGAGAAGGCTCAAATCCATCTACTAGGAATGAAAGGGAAAAATTATTACTGACTCAGTGGAAATCAAGGGGATAATAAACACATATTTTGAAAATTTGTATTCCAATAAAATGGAAAATGTAGGAGAAATGGATAGATTCCTAGGCACAAGTGAACTTCCAAAGTTGAATGAAGATTTTAAAATGTTAAACACTCCAATATCAATCTGTGAAATTGAAAATGTAATAAAATACCTACCAACAAAGAAAAGCCCTGGTCCTGATGCTTTACTGCTGAATTCAACAAAACTTGAGAGTTAATGCCCCTATTTCTCAACTTTTCAATGAAATTGAAAGGGAAGCAGTACTACCAAATTCATTCCTGGAAGCCACATTTACCTTGATTCCAAAAGCAGAAAAAGAACCAACCAAAAAAGAGAATCCAATCTCCTTAATGAATATTTATTCAAAAATCCTCAATAAGACATTGGCAAATAGAATAAAGAAGGCTATTAAGAAAATCATACACCCTGATCAAGTCGGATTTATCTCAAAGATACAAGGCTGATTTAACATACGTAAATCAATAAATGTAATACACTATATTAACAGACTAAAGAACAAAAATCATATGGTCATCTTGATAGATGCAGAAAAAGCATTTCACAAAATCCAACACCTATTCATGATGAAAACCCGACAGAAAATCACAATAGATGGGCCTTATCTAAATCTAATAAAAGCTATTTATGAGAAACCAACAACCAGCATCATTCTCAATGGTCAAAACCTGAATCCTTTCACATTAAAATCAGGAACAAGACAAGGATGTCTTCTGTCACCACTCTTTTTCAATATACTGCTGGAAACATTAGCCACACCAATTAGGCATGACAAAGAAATAAAAGGAATAAAGATAGGTAAGGAAGAAGTTAAACTGTCATTGTTCACAGATGGCATGATTCTCTAAATAGCAGATCATAAAAACTCAAGCAAAGACTGCTAAACTAAATCACCAAATTTAGCAGTGTAGCTGGATACAGGTTCAATGCTCAAAAATCAATAATATTTGTATACACAAAAACCAGACTCACTGAGAGAAATTAGGGCATCAATCCATTTCACAATAGCATCCAATAAAATGAAATACTAACAATCAATCTAACAAAGGAGGTTAAAAAAAAGACCTCCATTCTGAAAAAGGAGATAGAAGAAGTTATCAGAAAAAGGAAAAACACCCCTTATTCCTGAGTAGGAAGAACCAACATCATCAAAATGGTTATACTCCCATAACTATGATATAGATTTTATGCAATGCCAATTGAAATCTCAGCAGTATATTTCACAGATCCAGAGATAGTTATCCAAAAATTCATCTGGAGTCATAAAAGAGCTAGAATAGCAAAAACAACTCTAAGCAACAAGGACACAGTGGGGGGGTATTATGATCCATAACTTGGAACATTTCTATAAAGCCACTGTGATAAAAACTGCATGGTACTAGCAAAGTAACAGACCTGAGGATCAGTGGAATAGATTAGAAGATCTAGAAACAAATTTTAATACACCAAGCCACCTCATCTTTGACAGAGAAACCAAATATCTTCAGTGGAGGAAAGATAGCCTCCTTAAAAAATTGTTCTAGAAAATTGGGCTTTAACCTACCAAAGACTAAAGCTAGACCTATCTCTTTCACTATGTTCAAAACTAAAATCAAAGCAGATTAGAAACTTAAGTGTTTAAACGGAAACACAAAACCTGCTGCAAAACAGATTAGGTAAAACTCTTGGAGACAATAGCTTAGGAAAAGATTTTATGAAAAAACCTCTATAGCATGAGATCTAGCAGAAGAAATCAACAAATGAGATTTCTTCTCATGAAAAGCTTCTTCACAGCAAAGGAAACCAACAGCAGAGCAAAAAGACAACCACCAAATTGGGAAATTTTTTTTACCAGCTGTCTTTCAAAGGATTACTATCTAGAATATATAAAGAGCTTTAAAAAAATCAGTCCCCCCAAATTTAAAGACCCAATTCAAAAGTAGACAGCTGAAATGACCAGACACTTTTCAAAGAAAAAAGTAAAAACTACCAAAAAGCATATGAAGAAATTTTCAACATCATCAATGATCATTCAAGAGATGCAGATGAAAACAACATTAAGGTTTCATCTCACTCCACAAAGAATGGCAGCTGTCTCAAAATTAGACAGCAGCAAATGCTAGAGAGGTTGTGGAGAAAAAGGAACCCTTCTCCACTATTGGTGGGAATGTAGACTTGCACAACCCCTATGGAAATTAGTATGGCGATTCCTAAAATAACTAGAATTAGAGGTCCCATTTGACCCTGCTATTTCCCTGCTAGGAATATACACAAAAGAATTAAAAGAATCATATCATAGTCACATATGTGCACCCATGTTCATAGCAGCTCAGTTTGTGATAACTCAATCTTGCAAACAACCCAAAAGCCCATTAACTAGAGACTGGATAAAGAAGATGTTGTTTTTCTATAGAATGGAATGTTACTCTGCCTTAAAGAATGATATTCAGTCATTTATATTCAGGTGGATGTACCTTCAGGACATACTCATAAGTGAAATTAATAGGTCACAGTTGTGTAAATATCATATCTGTTCTCTGGTATGCAAAACTGAAGTTATTAATGAGTTCTAGAATGTATGATGGATATAGTGAAATAGAAAATATTCAAAGGGAAATGTGGTGAGGAGTGAGTATGAGGGGTAAAGAAAAAATGTGATGGTAATAAAAAAAGGAAATAAAGCTCATGTACTTAGGGGGTGGGGTTTGTGTGGTGGGTAGAGGAAAAGGAAAAAATAAGAATTAAATCATGCCATATACTGCTACAAATTCCCAACATTGAGTATGATCATGTTGTGTACATACAATGTACAAATAAAGAAAAATTTTTAATTGCACTCTTTATTGGTACAATTTGCATACATCTCACAATCGCACACAACATTGGGGAATTTGTACCAATATATGACACAGTCAATTCTCATTTTTACCCATATCCCCACCCACACCTCCCCACCCCCTATATACATGTTCTTTTATTTTCTTTCAGAATCATATTTATTCCTTCCTCTCATTACATCCCCACACGAAATTTCCTTTGGAAATTTCCCATTCTAAAAAGACTGTCATACTACTAGAGCTCATTGCATCTACTAGTGCTCATATCAATGAGAAGATCTGGTATTTGCCTATCTGTGCTCTATTGATTTCACTCCTTAACGTGTCCTCCAGGTGCATCCATTTGCAAATAAATGAATCAATTTTGTCATACTTTATGGCAGAATAGTACGCAATTTTATTTTTAAAAACCACATCTTCTTTATCCAGTATCCAGTTGATGAGCATTTGGGTTGTTTCCAAGATTGAGCTATCACTAACTGAGCTGCTATGAACAAGAGTGTACATCTGTCTTTCCACTGTGATATTCTTTAGGGTATATTCCTAGCAGGGGAATGGCAGGGACAAATGGTACCCCTAGTCCTAGTTTTCTGAGAAGTCTCCACACATATCTCCACAAAGGTTGCACAAGTCTGCAATCCCACCAAAAGTGGAGAAGGGTTCCTTTCTCCCCAAAGCCTCACCAGCATCTATTGTTCGTTGAGTTTGTAATAGGGGCCATTCCTTGTGGAGTGAGATGAAATCTCAGTGTTGTTTTCATTTGCATCTCTCGAATGACCAGTGATGTTGAACATTTCTTCATATGTTTCTTAGGTGCTTTAACTTCTGCCTCTGAGACGTGTCTGTTCATTTCAGATGCCCATTTTTGAATTGAGTCTTTAAACTTGATGAGGTGGATCTGTTTGAGTTCTTTATATATTGTAGATAATAGCCCTTTGTCTGATACACAGCTAGTAAAGATTTTTTCCCATGTTGTCGGTGGTCTTTTGGCAGTGTCAGTGACTTCTTTTGCTCTGCAAAAGCTTTTCAGTAGGATGAGATTGCATTTGTTGATTCTTTCTGCTAGTTCTTGTGCTATAGAGGCTTTATTCGTAAAGTCTCTGCCTAAGCCAATGTCTCCAAGAGTTTTACCTAATCTGTTTTCCAGAAGGCTTATTGTTTCTGTTTTAATGTTTAAGTCTCATATCCATTGTGAGTTTAGTTTTGTGCATAGTGAAAGAGATAGGTCTAGCTTTAGCTTTTGGCAAGTTGAAGCCCAATTTTTCCAGCACCATTTGTGAAAGAGGCTGTCTTTCCTCCATTGAGGATGTTTGGTTCCTTTGTCAAAGATAACATGCCTTAGAGTATACGGGGTTGTTTCTGCATCTTCTAATCTATTCCACTGATCCTCGGGTCTGTTACTTTGCCGGCAAACTGCAGTTTTTTCACAGTGGCTTTATACTAGAGTTTTAATTTGGGGAATGTAATATCCCCTGCCATGTCGTGGTTGCTTAGAATTGCTTTTGCTATTCTAGGTTTTTTGTGGTTCCAGATGAATTTTTGAATTATATTCTCTAGCTCTGTGAAGTACACCATTGGGATTTCAATTGCAATTGCATTGAATCTGTATAGTAGTTGTTGAAGTATAGCCATTTTGATGATGTTGGTTCGCCCTACCCAGGAACAAGGGATATCTTTCCACTTTCTGATTTCCTTTTCTATCTCATTTTTCAGAGTCCTATAGTTTTCAGAGTAGAGATCTTTCACTTTTTTTGTTAGGTTGATTCCTAGGTGTTTCATTTTTCTGGAGGTTACTGTGAAAGGGACTGACTCCCCAATTTCTCCTTCAGTGAGTCTGTTGTTTGTGTAGACAAAGGCTGTTGATTTTTGAGCATTACCCCTGTATCCAGCAACACTACCAAATCTGGTAATTAAGTCTAGTAGTCCTTTGGTTGAATTTTTAGGATCCTCTAAATAGAGCATCATATCATCAGCAAATAATGACCGTTTAACTTCTTCCTTACCTATCTTTATTCCTTTTATGTCTTTGTCCTGCCTGATTGCAATGGCTAATGTTTCCAGTACTATATTGAACAAGAGTGGAGACAACAGACAACTTCGTCTTTTTCCTGATCTTAGTGTAAAAGGTTTCAGATTTTGCCCATTAAGTATGATGCTGGCTGTTGGTTTCTCATAAATAGCTGGTATTAAATTGAGATAAAGTCCATAGATTCCAATTCTTTGTAGGGTTTTTATCATAAATGGGAGTTGGATTTTGTCAAATGCTTTTTCTGCGTCTATTGAGATAATCATATGGCTTTTGTCCTTGAGTCTGTTAATGTAGTGTATTACATTGATTGATTTATGTATGTTGACCCAGCCTTGCATCCCTGGGATAAATCCGACTTGATCAGGGTGTATGATTTTCTTGATAACTCTCTGTATTCAGTTTGCAAGTATCTTGTTGAGGATTTTTGCATCAATGTGCATTAGAGAGATTGGCCTGTAGTTTTCTTTTTTGGTGGTATCTTTCTCTGCCTTTGGAATCAAGGTGATGGTTGCTTCAAGGAATGATTTGGGGAATACTACTTCCTTTTCAATTTCATTAAAGAGATTGAGGAGTACTGGTATTAACTCTTCTTTAAAAGTTTTGTAGAATTCAGCAGTGAAGCCAGCAGGACCAGGGGTTTTCTTTGTTGATAGGTCTTTTAATACATTTTCAATTTCCCATATTGATATCGGGTTGTTTAACATTTTTATATCCTCTTCATTCAACTTTGACAGTTCATATGAGTCTAGGAATCTATTCATTTCTTCTAGATTTTCCATCTTCATGGAATATTTTCAAAGTACGTGTTTATGATCCTTTGGACTTCTTCTGGCTCTGTGCTGATTTCCCCATTTTCATTCCTTATAGCATGGATTTGAGCCTTTTCCTTCCTTTGTTTGATAAGGTTGGCTAAGAGTCTGTCAATCTTATTTATCCTTTCAAAGAACCAACTTTTTGATTCATTGATTCTTTGTATTGTTCTCTTTGTCTCCATTGCATTAGTTTCTGCTCTGATCCTTATAATTTCCTCTCTCATATGTGCTTTGGGTTTCTTTTGCTGCTCTTTTTCTAATTGTCTGAGGTTCATCATTAGATTGTTTATTTCAGTTTGCTCTATTTTCCAAGTATATACATCCACTGCTATGAATTTTCCTCGCAGAACTACTTTCATTGTGTCCCATAAATTCTTGTATGTTGTGCTGGGGTTGTCATTTAGTTGTAGTAACTGTTTAATTTCTTCTTTAATTTCATTTCTGGACCACTGGTTGGTTAACAGAGTGTTGTTCAATTTCCATGTGTTTGTGAGCATCTTGGAATTTCTTGTGCTATTCAGCTCCAGTTTCAAGGCACTATGGTCTGATAGTATGCAGGGGATAACTTTGACTTCTTTGCATTTACTTAAGTCTGTTCTATGG
>PVIC010036956.1:0-18317 GCA_004025085.1 Thryonomys swinderianus
TCCATATGCATTCTTGTAGGTGATCCACAGAAACAGCTACATTCTCCTAATGGCCAAGTTCCTGGTCATTCCTCATAGGTGCTATCACGTATCTCTCTTTGTGGGGTTTTTTGTTTTTGCTTTTTGAGGCAGGGTCTTGCTTTGTAGTTCAGGCCAATCCTGAACCCACAATGCAGCCCAGACAAGCTTTGAACTCACAACTATCCTCCTGCCTCTGTCTCCCGAGTGTTGGGATGACAGGCATGAGCCACCACGCCTGGCTCTGTCTGTGTATTTTGCATTGCAGCTGCTTGTCTTTCTATCTCCAACTCAGCATATCTGCTCTTTCTCCACTGACCTCTCCAGTGGGGGCCTCCTGCTCTCTGCCCTCCTGTTGCCCTGCCCTTCTGACTGCTCCCCTCCACTCTGTTCTCAGCCTGCTCACAGCAGATCTGCCACCATCCTCCCCACCTCTCCCGAGTCAACCTGCTTCTCCTCTTCCTTTACTTTCACCTTGGGGCTCCTTTCTCTCAGCCTTTCTTCCTACTTTTCTTTCCTTTCTTTTTGAGACAGGGTCTCACATTGTAGTTCAGGCTGGCCCTGAGCTCACTATGTAGCCCAGGCAAGCCTCGAACTCAGCAATCTTCCTGCCTCTGCCTCCTGAGTGCTAGGATTACAGGCGTGAGCCACCACGCCCAGCACTGTGGGGTGTGGTACTGATTGCTGGTGGGTGTGAGTCACCATGCCCAATATCATATTATTGTATGTGGTTACCAGGGATCGAACCAGGGACCTTGCGCTTGCTAGGCAGACGGTAGAACCACTGAGCTAAATCTCCAGACCACTCCGACTTTTCTGGTCCTCTTTAGGAACATTCCACCAATTCTGTCACGTGGGCTCCTCTCAGTATCTATTACAGTCTTTTTTTTGTTTTTTGTTTTTTTTTGAGACAGGGTCTTGCTTTGTAGTTCAGGCTGGCCCTGAGCTCACTATGGAGTCCAGGCAAGCCGCCTCGAACTCAGCAATCCTCCTGTCTCTGCCTCCCAAGTGCTGGGATTATGGGCCTGGGCCACCACGCCCGGTATTGTGGTATGTGATGTTGATTGTTGGTGGGTGTGAGTCTCCACGCCCAGCATTATATGTGGTTACGGATCGAACTCAGGACCTTGCACTTGCGCGGCAGGCGCCAGAACCACTGAGCTAAACCTCCGGCCCACTATTACAGTCTTTTTTAGTATTTCTGCCAATGCTTTTCCTATCGGCCCTCCATCTCTTTGCCTCAGTTTCCCCTATGAAATTAATCTTTCTATCCAACCCTCTGTCTCTGTATATCTGTCTCCATCATTTTTTTCTCTTCCTCTCCCTCAGTTTCTTAGCAATATTAGAAAAAAAATTCTTCCTCTCTCTTGCTTTGGTTCATTTATCTTTTCCATTCACAATTAAGGGTTATCTCTTTTTGCTCACCATGTAGGAGAATAGCAATTTAAAGTTTAGGAAAATAGCAACTTAACTTCTTATGCTTCCTGTAACCTGGATATTTTCTGTTTGTTTGTTTTTGCAGTTATCAGGGATTGAACTTGGGCCCTTGTGCTTCCAAAGTAGGCACAGTACTTCTTGAGGTAAATTTCCAGCCCGATCTGGATATTCTGACTGAGAAGGAAAAGGTCTTGTGCAATTAAAAAAAAAAAGAAAAGAAAAGAAAGAAAAGAAACAGCAGAGGAGGTGGGGGAAGATTCTGAATGAATTCTAGAAGAAGGTCAGATATCCTTTACCCCCTGGCAACGGGGTGGGGGGGCTCCTGTCACCTGCTGTACTTCAGCCTTTATTCTTCTGTAATACTAGAAGCTGAGAAAGGCCTACACTGGGGACCAACATTGGGTGCTTGAGTCCCGTCTATGCCTTCAGTGCTGTTTGAAGAAGATAGACTTCGCCCCATGACCATTCAGCTAAGAATCTATATTTTCTTTGAAAAGGTCAAAAGATTTTTTTTTTTGAGACAGGGTCTTGCTTTGTAGTTCAGGCTGGCCCTCAGCTCACTATGTAGCCCAGGCAAGCCTCGAACTCAGCAATCCTCCTGTCTCTGCCTCCCGAGTGCTGGGATTACAGGCATGAGCCACCACGCCCCGCACTGTGGTATGTGGCATTGATTGCTGGTGGGCGTGAGTCACAACGCCCAGCATTGTATGTGGTTACCAGTATCAAACTCAGGACCTTGTGCTTGTAAGGCAGGCGCCAGAACCACTGAGCTAAATCTCCGGCCCTGTCAAAAGATATTTTTAAAAATTTAAAAGATTCGGGGGCTTGCCTGGGCACCATAGTGAGCTCAGGGCCAGCCTGAACTACAAAGCGAGACCCTGTCTCAAAAAGCAAAAAAATAAAAAATAAAAAAATAAAAGATTGAGCCGGGCCTTTAGCTCAGTGGTTCTGGTGTCTGCCTTGCAAGCACAAGGTCCCGAGTTTGATCCTTGGTAACCACATACCACAATGCTGGCGTGGTGGCTCTTTCCTGTAGTCCCAACACTCAGAAGGCAGAGGCAGGAGGACTGCTATGAGTTTGAGGCTTGCCTGGGCTACATAGTGAGCTCAGGGCCAGCCTGAACTACAAAGCGAGACCCTGTCTCATTAAAAAAAAAAAATTTTAAAGTTTGGACACAGTAGAAACAGTATTAAATACATACTCAGGGCAGGGCATGGTAGTGCCACCTGTAATCCTAGCACTCAGGAGGCAGAGGCAATAGGATTGCCACAAGTTTAAGGCCACATAGTGAGTTCAGGGCCAGCCTGAACTACAAAGTGAGGCTGTGTCTCAAAAAAACCAAAAACAGCCAGGTGTGGTGTCTCATGCCTATAATCCCAGCACTTAGGAGGCAGAGGAAGGAGGATTGCTGAGTTTGAGGCTTGTCTAGGTTCCATAGTGAGCTCAGGGCCAGCCTGAACTACAAAGCAAGATCCTGTCTTAAAAACAAAACAAAACAAAGTGCTGGGCGTGGTGGCTCACGCCTGTCATCCCAGCACTCAGGAGGCAGAGATAGGAGGATTGCTGAGCTCGAGGCTTGCCTGGGCTACATAGTGAGCTCAGGACCAGCCTGAACTACAAAGCGAGACCCTGTCTCAAAAACAAAACAAAACAAAACACCCAAACAACAACAAAACAACAACAACAACAACAACAACAACAACAACAACAGCAACACCCCACTTAGTACCTGTAGTGCAGTTTTGGGAGCCAGAAACATTAGCACCAATTGCAAGGAACTATATCCTTGTGTTTCTTGGCAAATGTGATGCCCATCTTTACTGATAACAGGTCATATCCCTTGTGTTCTCCTCTTTACTGCCAAAATCTGGTTATGAATGAGGTCTCTTTCCCCTCTGGGCCTGTCCCTTCCATGCCAGATCTCTCTGATCCTCATTTGTCCCTGTGCTGGAGCAAAGGGTTTCTATTGCTGCTGTTGGTTTCTTCCAGTTTCATACCTCCTGCTACTTTTTTTTCATTTTGAGACAAAGTCTTGCTAGTTCAGGTAGGCCATGAGGTCACTGTGTAGTGCAGGTTGGCCTCAAACTCACAGTGATTCTCCTGCCTCAGCTCCTCAAATGCTGGGATTACAGACATGCACCACCATGCGTGGCCCTGCTATCCTTTACTGAGAGTTCTTGTTGTACCTCTTGAGTTCTTTTTCTACAAAGGGTGGTCACACAATGATAGCTTTTAGTGAATAATAATCCAGGTTCCAGCCAGTCACCAATGTCATCATGTCTTCTTATATCCTAAGAAGGAGGAAGGGGGAGAGGACCTGAGATACTGATCATTTAGTTTAGCCATTTAACTCCAGAGAGGCTGTAAAGACTACCATCTCCTATTTCTCCTCCATAAGTTGGCAGAAGGGGAGCCTGCCACTTCTCTCTAATTTTTCAAGTTAAGAGAAGAACTATCCTTGGTAATAGGCTCACCATTACAACATGTCCTGGGTCCCCTGGTCTCCTTGTGTTCAAGGAAGAGTGGGGTGGGCCAAGGCCAAAGAACATCACTAATCAGAACTTGGACACCTATTCTAATACTTATGGCACCCACAGTGACAAGCACAGTTCCACCAAGTATAATCAAAGCAAAAGGCAGCTGATGGTGCTGTCGGAGCATCCATAGACCCATCCATCCCAGTGGTATCAGGCGGAAGAGGACCAGAGTGGCTAGCGTGGCACAGCTGGTCACACTGAAGGCCAGGGAAGGGATCTGGTGAGAAGTCAGAAGCAGGATCCGCAGGTGCAAGCAGATGGAGTTCACCTCCATTAGCAGACCTACCATGGAGAAGCCCACATAGTGGTCAGACAGAACAGCAAAGCTGAGGCCGCTCACCACCTAGGGACAAGGGTCAAAGTCAGAAGAACTTCCATGACCTGCATCTACCATGTACCAGTTTCTCAGTCTTTATTCAAGGGATTCCTAAGACTTCATAAGACTACTATCAAAACCTGAACTTTATGCTAACTTTTGTTTTCTCTTGAGGCAGGGTCTCTATATTATCTAGGCTGGCCTTAAGTCCCTATGTACCCCAAGCTGGCCTGGAACCCTGAATCTTTCTGTCTCAAATGCTGTAGCTATAGGCATGTGCCACCACACTCAGTTATTATCTTGGGGGCCGGGGATTTAGCTCAGTGGTTGGCATCTACCTGGCAAGCGCAATATCCTGAGTTTGATCCCTGGTAACCACATATCACAGGGTAGGGCATGGTGGCTCATGCCCACCAGCAATCAGTACCACATACCACAATGCCAGCTGTGGTGGCTCACGCCTGTAATCCCAGCACTTGGGAGGCAGAAGGAGGAGGATTGCTGAGTTGGAGGCTTGCTTGGGCTACATAGTGAGTTCAGGGCCAGCCTGAACTACAAAATGAGGCCCTGTCTCAAAAACAAACAAACAAACAAACAAACAAAAAACCCTCAGTTATTATCTTGGCTCAGCAGTTCTAAACAACACTGGGCTTCTTTGCAACCCTGGGGCTTTTTTTTTTTTTTTTTTTTTTTGCTTTTGAGACAAGGTCTCGCTTTGTAGTTCAGGCTGGCCCTGAGCTCACTATGGTGCCCAGGCAAGCCGCCGCGAACTCAGCAATCCTCCTGTCTCTGCGTCCCCAGTGCTGGGATGACAGGCGTGAGCCACCACGTCAGGCATTGTGGTATGTGGTATTGATTGTTGGTGGGTGTGTCTCCATGCCCAGCATTATATATGGTTACCGGGATCGAATTCAGGACCTTGCGCTTGCGAGGCAGGCGCCGGAACCACTGAGCTAACCCTCCGGCCCCACCCCTGGGGCTTTTGACATCTTGTCTGACAACACTGAGCTGTACATCTGCACAGTACCTCCCAACTTCCACTGCTGAGTTTTGTGCTTTATCCCTGCATCCTATACCAGCATTTCCCTTCTCAGAAAAGCTCTTCATTAATGTTTGTGATCAGCTGGACAGCTGGGGAGCGAAAGCCCTGCCCTGACTTTCAGCTGTGGCCAGCATTCAATATTCCCATATTTAGTGTAAGGTAGGGAGGATCAAAGAAAAAAAAAAAAGATTGGGAGGATCAAACATCAAGAGTCAGAGAGTCTGTGGGAAAGTTAGAGGATAGAAAACTCTATAATCCTAGTACCAGGGAAGCTGAGACAGGAGGACTGCTGGGATACATAGTAAGTTCAAGGCCAGCCTGAACTACACAGTGAGACACTGTCTCAAACAAACAGAAACAACAAACAACCCTCTCCCAACAATCAGAGAACTAAAAGGAGGCAGGGGACCCCAGGTTGGCCATTCCTTGGCCTTTCCCTTTGGAATCTCACCACCAGATGGTGACAGAGAAGGTCCCAACTTTGGCCCAACATTTGGTTCCACAGTATATCAACTCCATCAGCCAGGAAATATCCTGCGGACACAGGGAAAGGGGCATTAGGCTTCCCCAGAGCTGGTTCACAGCCAAGAGAGGAGCTCCAGCATTGTTTCCCCCAGCTCTTTAGTTTGCCTCAGGAAAATGCCAGGAGCATTTTCCTGACCCAGCCTTCCCTGCAGACTTACCTATAGATACCGCCACCAGGACCAGGGCCCAGAATGGGTGGCCATGCACTGGGTTTGTGAACATCTGAGGATACAGCGACACCCTGGGTCAGATAGGGGAATGGGATCAGTTTCTGAATAACCCCAAGCCCTTCGAAGACTCAGGGGTTTCGTTGGCTTTCCCACCCAGTCACACCGGACTCTGGTCTCAGGCTCTGGAGGTCTCCTTTCAGTTCCAAAAGTCCTGGCCAAGCCTTCTAACCTCAGCCTTCCCAGCCCCTACGCCTCTCCAACCCGCAAGCTCCGCACCCCAGTAGCGCCCCGGCCCCGGAGAGCAGGCTGTGCATCAGTGAGACACAGTGGTTCCGCCACTTCCAGCAGTCCTGAGCTGTAGATCCCGGCGTGGGCAGCAGCTTCATGCCCCAGTGCAGACCCCGGAACGCAACGAAGGAGGCTCCGGTCGCCAGGAGCTCCGTATGCGCCATGGCCTGGGCGTCAGCGAAATTCCTGATCCGTCTCTTTGGACCGTAACTCTCAGTTGACACCCGCCGAGGGGTCGGCGACCGGCCTTTCCCGCAGGGCTGAATCCTTAGGCTCCCTCGCCCAACCCGCCTTTGGAATCCGCAGTATCTCTCCTGGGCTTGTCCACGCCCCCATCCCTTAGCTGGGCAGTGATTGGTGCAGCCATGGGGCCACCGCCCATGGAGCCACGACAACCGATCGTGTCCCGCCCCAGCTGGAGAGAGCTGTGTGGGGGCTCCTGGGCACCACCAAGCCGTGCGACCCAGAGATCCTTCTGGGATGTCCACGGAGGTTTTCTCCAACGCTATGCGTCCCAAACCTGTTGGAATTCGAGATGGGAATTCCAGAGATGGTCGCTCGTCTAATCTCACCTGACACTTCTGCGGCCCCGCCCCCACTAACTTTCACACCACCTCCTTCCTCCTCTCTCACCTACTGGTTCTCTCTCTCTGCTTGCCCTGGAAACCAGAAGGCAGACGCCTGAGCAACTCACCCCACTGACCTGAGGCCGGCCACCGCAGGGCCTCATCTTTCACTCCTGACACTTGTCAGGGCGGCTCACTTCTTGGAGACGCGCTTCTGCTTTCCAAGGTTTCCAGGGCGTTGGCACATCCCAGCAAATCTGTAATTCCAGTCATCCCGTTGCCTTACATAGCACCTCCCAAAAGGAACAGCAGCTCCTATTTTGGAGAGCAACTGGCCAGGAGACACCCCCTGTCCTGACAGACGATCTTTAGTAGGAAGGGGAGGAAATAGAGAAGCCACCTACCCCAGTCTTGAAAAGGGGACTCCCTCCCTTGGGCCTTGGTACCTGTCGGTGTGTCAGGTATCTCCTCCAATATGAGGGCAAGAAGTAATACACGGTCACCCCAAGTTTGGGGCAGTCAGAAGAGGAAACAAAGACCAGTAGTGTTTTCAGTAGCAGGGCTGCCAAGATTTTAGGACTTTTCAGCCTTGGAGAGGAAAATCCTCCCCAACCCTTCATAACCTAAAGAATGACAGGTTTTTACTGTTTTCCTTCCTTCTTACTCCATTGCACAACTCTTGAGGTGGCTGACAGCCAGCAAGTCAAAGAGCTAGTTTCTGTAATATTCAAGGTGGAGTCTGCCTAACTCTTAATGAAGTTCACAGCTCTTTGGTCTTGATGGCAGAAATGAGACAATGGAGGGAATTATCATCATTTGGAAAACATTGCATTAAGCAACGCATAGTGATACCACTGTGCTCGGAGGTCTACCACCTTCAGAAGTCTACCTGTGCAAATATGGCTACTGTGCCAAGCCTAAGATAAAGTGTAAGTGGAGTGCTGAGAGTAAAAGATGAAATACCACCAGGACTGGGTGAATGAAGCACCTATAAAAATAGTGTTCTGTAGTTCAGGCCTGGAGTTCTATAAAGGAACAACAGACCCAAGAAAGTAGCTGTTGCGACATCCAGTTCATCTTGAGAATTTCGACAATTAGTCACAATAAGTACTTTTTGAAAGCAAGGAGGTGGGGGAGACAGAGAGAAAAGAGAGTGAGAGAGAACATGAAATCCATAGCCCAGCCACAGAGCATTTGCTTAGCATGAGTGAGACCTTGTGTTTGATCTCTAGCATTAAATCAAACCAAACTGAAAATAAGTTTTGGTTGTTTCACCAAACATTCTCACCCAGGGCTAGGTGCATCTCTCCTTCTATACCCACTAATCCAGAGAATTTAAAAATTACACTGATCTTGGGCTGGAGATAGCTCAGTGGTTCCAGCAAACTGCCTAGCAAGCACCAGGTTCTGAGCTTGATCCCGGTAACCACATACAATAATACCGAGTGCGATGACTCATGCCCACCAGCCATCAGTACCACAGACCATAAGGCCAGGTATGGTGGATCATGCACTCGGGAGGCAGAGGCAGGAGGATTGCTGAGTTCCAGGCTTGCCTGGGTTACATAGCGAGCTCAGGGCCAGCCTGAACTACAAAGCCAGACCCTGTCTCAAAAACAAAACAAAACAAAACAATGATCTTTTATATCTTATTTATTGTATAGAACAAACATACAATTGATGCAGAAAAATTGAAAATTACAGAAAAACTAAAGCAAGAAACTACAGTTGTTTTATTTTACCACCAAAGGTAACCATAATGACTTTTTAGTACATCTTCAGTTTGTGTTAAAACCTATCCTATATATACAAGTATATACCGTATTTTTAAAGCAAATTCTGTTTAAAACTAGATAACATAATACACACTATTTTTATAACCTTTTTAATATGCAGATAGCAATTTTCTTTCCCGTCAAATGTTCTCTATGGCTGTGCAGCACTCCACCATCTGGATGGGTATACAGTAATTTACTTAAGCAATCCCCTATTGAGAATTTTCATTACAGCAGAAAAGGAATCAATTCCCAATCAAACAGTTGTTTGCCATTTTTCACTATTGCAATTCTAGGATAAAGATTTTATAACTAAATTCTTAATTTTTTAAAAGACAAATTGCCAAACACAGAATCACTAGGTAAAAGGACATGGAACCTTTCAGGGTATTTAATACATATTACTGAAAGGTGTACCCATTAAGGAAAGCTACACAACTCATACTCCCATGCACAAGGCATGGAAGTGCTCTTTGGTCAACCTTAGCTCTTAATTATTTCTCTTACTGGTTGCTAAGGGAGACTTCAGTGATAGCTGCCTTCTTTTAATTACTAATGAAGGACATGGTTTAATGGTTTTTCACTGAGTTTTTACAAATAACTTTATTGTGCATGTCCTTTCACATGCTCTTTAAGGCTGCTCGCATAAAAATTACAGAGGAGGTGGGAAAGAGGTAGAAGAGGTGAAAGCTGCTGGGCACTTCACTCTGGTTTCACATCCCTGAGGGAGGCACAACTGGAGAGAAATGGTGAGTGAAACAGATCACTGGAAGCTTGTCCTTGCTGAGGGCTGGCTGTTCTCCCTCCTCCCGAGTGCTCTAGGTCTTTATGGGCCCTTCTGCCGGATGCCCAGAGAGGGCCCTGTGCTCTCCAGGCCTGGTCCTTCCCTGGTCTTTGTGCTGCCAGGCTGCCTTCCTCATCTCTGCTCCACAAAGGGTGAAGATGGCACAGCCACATACTCAGGGCTGGAGAGAGACACTGTGGCCAGTGAAGCAATGAGGGGAAGAAAGGACGGAGGCCATGTCCAAGGACAGAGCAATCTTTGTTGCAACCTATGAATAGATTCCATCTACCCACCTCCCTCTACCTCAGTCCTATACATATCCTACCCCTCAGTTTAGACTGTAGGCAGGCAGGGTTCATGGATCTACTCTCCTCTATGTCTTTCAGTTTCTCATAAATGGAGAACAGGACAGAGGTCCCTGCACATCTCTTCCCACTAAAGAGAACAGCTTCCTGTAGCTCCTGAACTTAGTCACCATATATTAGGAGAACTGCACCAAGACCGAACCATACCACATAATATGAGAATGGATCAGAAGTTGGTGGTTGGGCCGGAGATTTAGCTCAATGGTTCTGGCGCCTGCCTCGCAAGCGCAAGGTCCTGAGTTCGATCCCGGGTAACCACATACAATGCTGGGCATGGTGACTCACGCCCACCAGCCATCAGTACCACATACCACAGTGCTGGGTGCGGTGGCTCATGCCTGTAATCCCAACACTCGGGAGGCAGAGACAGGAGGATTGCTGAGTTCAAGGCTTTCCTGGGCTACACAGTGAGCTCAGGGCCAGCCTGAACTACAAAGTGAGACCCTGTCTCAAAAAGAAAAAAAAAAAAAGAAGTTGGGGGTTGTTTACACTGCATGATATCTGAAAAGGGGGTTACAGTTCACAATGTGTTTCTCCTGGTTGAAGAAAAGGAGAATTTCCTACCTACATAGGCCTGAGCTGAGTCTCACACTGCCCTAGAAAACAAAGCAGAGAAGAAACAGCAATGGCAGCCAGCATGCTACCAGAGGTGTTAGTACTACTTTGGTGGTGGCAGGGGCCTTGGGGCACCCCTGTCTGGTAGGAAGTCACTGCTGAGACTGAGCTCCCACTGGCCTCTGGGATCTGTCTCACCTTAGCCCCTCCTGCCAACTGCCTTTCCCCAGCCCATCCACTTACATGAAAAACTGTATAGTTCCTACCCACAAGGGTAGGAGAGCCTATCTGTGAGTCAGCTCAGATGGGCTTCTGATTCTCTCCTATATGCTTATCTGCGGCATCCTCCTTTCACAGGTGGATAAATACAGAGGTATAAGGGTTGCTCATAGGTAACCACCCCAAGTCTAGAATCTAGAGTTTTATTGAGTCTAAGAAAATATAGGAAAAGGAAAAAGCACACATTGACTACTCAGACTGGAGTTTCAGTGTTATCTTCCCCAAAAGACTTATTTTTGGGCCTCATGTGGAAAGCCTTATAGGAAAGAATCAGAAACAGGGAAGGCTAATGAGGAAATCTAGGTAAAGGAGTAGGCAGCCTTTCCTTCTGTTTTTGCCTATTGCTACACAAAGACCAACTAACCCTGGGTAGTCTGAGCCACCTCTTCCCCAATTAGCCAGTGTCTCCAGTCTATAACTGCTCTCTTGCTGGAGCAATCTGAGTAAAGCTTCTTCAACTGAGCAGAGTTCCCTTTCCCGAAAGCTCTGATCACCTCTGCCTTCAGACCTTCCCAGCCCCAGTTCTGTCACCTTCCAGATGATAGAGAAAGCAGCTCCTTCTCCTCTTCCTCCTCGAAGCCAGGGGCAGAGGGCAACAGTTCTTCAACTGGCAGCTTTAGCTGGGTCAGGACATAAAGCTTGCCACTGAAGAACTACTGCGGCTCAGCCAGGTGAGGATATGGGAAGCACAGGCTCCTAAAAGGAAAAGGAAGAAAAATGGGAAAGATCTGAACTGGTTTGTCAAAGCTCTGATAGACTTCCAACCTCTAAAGAAGAGTTCTTGGCTTTGCCCTGGTACTGCAGCTCAGTGAGAAGCAAGAGGCAGCTCTGAACTTCCCCTTACCCCTCTTTACATAGGGCACACTAAAGAAACCCTTGGCAACCCAGCAGATGCTTCAGCATTCAGTGGGGGCAGGGCCTAAGATCCTCAACACACCCCACCAATAACTCACTATTAGGTGAGAAGTTGTACCACAGGAGCAGAACTGATCAACCCAACTGGCTTGATCCTAGGGAATTTGGCTGGAAAAAGAACTGACGGTGGGGGTGGAGAGCTGGGGCTAAATTGGGGGACAGTGTGGAAGGGGAGTGGTTTTGAGTTTGGAAGTTCAACTGAGGCTCTGCGGACTCTGAGGGAGAGGACAGCAAACCCAAGGCTGGAAGGGAGGGAAGTATGGGCAGAGAGCTGGACAGCTTCCTTAGGACTCTCAGATGCCAGGCATTCCGCTTGCACATTCCGGGTACATCTGGTATGAATTCCAGGCTGTCTGCCGGCCCCTCCATGTCTGAACTTTGTTCCAAGTTCCAAGCCCCGCCCCCACAGTTCCAACGCATGAATCAGCAGGAAAAGCCGGGCCCTGCAGCAAGGCCTGGGAAGGGGGCTGGGGGTGTGGCAGGCTTCAGGGCTCTGAGCTGGGGAGGGCAAGTTTACCTCGACCCTCTGACCAAGGGCATGGCCTGTGCCAGAATGAGGAGGCAAGGCGATTTTGCCTTGAGATTTCTATATACACAAGGTAGAAAGATTAGGGTGGGGGTAGGGGTTTTCAAATTCTGAAAGCCTTTTGGGTGGCATGAACTTTGTAGTGACTGTCTCTTTCCTCTCCTATGTGACAGTCCAACTCTGTCCAACTCCCCTTTAAGATGATTCCGATTAGTCCACAGGATTCAGTGGCTGCTGAAAGTCTGTGCCAAGCAGGTGCCCTTGGCTGCAGGGCGGGGTGGGCCCAGGGCACTGACCCTCTGACCAGCTGCTCCATCAACCCTCTGGCACCTTGACAGCTTCTAACCCAGTATGACAGCCAGGATGACAGGCCAGATGAGTTGAAGGCTGGACCTAGGGCCAGAGCTCTGGAGGTGGGGGCGATAGTCTAGCTGAGGCCATGGGGAGGGGCCGAGAGTTGGCCGGGAGGTGGGGAGAGAGGGAGCCCAGCTATGACTAACCCAGGCGCCCCACCCAGGCAGCCGGCTTCCCAGGCGGTCGGGGCCTGGCCTGGGCTAGGGGCCTCAGAACCGGACAGGCTAGGGGGAGGTGCAAAGGTGACCTCTCCGCCCAAGAAGGCCAGTTAGGCTGGGGGGGGGGCGTTTAAGAGTTTCCAGGAGCTCCTCCTGTTCGTTTCCTCCCCCATCCTCCGCCCAACAGCGGTGAAACCCTAACCTTTGGGTTGCATAAGGCACCAGCAAAGCCGCCCCCTACTCCCATCCCCTCCCCCCTTACATAACATCCCCGAAGGGAAGGAGAGGAGGAGCCGGCCCGCCTAGCGACCCCTTCCCTGCCAGGGAAGCGAACTGGCCCTGACCCAGAGAGCACCGGTAGAGGAAAGCACCGCTTCGCTACTGGCTCATTCAGATCCTCTCCAACCTAGATGGTGGGGTCTCACATCCTCCGACCAGAGGGCGCCAGGGTTAGCCGCCCCCGGCCCTGCATCTCCTCCTCTTTCAACTACTCCGACAGACCTTCCACCAGGACTCCAGTCTCGGACTTTTTCTTTCAATCTCCTGATATACAACTAGAGCAGGTTCAGGACCTTCTCCTCAGGAGACCCCCTGCCCCGCCACCCTCTCACCCCTCCCCCGGAAGGGCAGGGTGTGGCCGCCAAGATCCTACTTTCCCCTATTACCCCGTTTCCCGATCCCCCCCTGTATGACCAGGTCCCCAGATCAACACACCTGGTTGTGGGATGGGGGTTGCTGAAGGTAGGGGAGTAAATCACTGTGTCCGCTCCCCACGGCCGGCGGAGCTGTCTCTTTCCAGCACCCAGCACACACCGGCTCCAGTCTCCGATCAGCTGGCGGCGTCGTGACGCACAAGCCGCGATCGTACCGCCCAGGGCCAATCACCGCCCACTGCTGGGCAACGTGACCACACCCACTCGGGGGCGCCCCCACTTCTCCCTGGTCCCTCCCTTCCAGTCATCTTGGCTCGATTGGCAAGGAGGCCACCCCTATGCCAGCCAGAGCTGCGCAAGCCACGCCCACCACCTCGCGAGCTAGCCAATAGATGAAAAGGCGTGGCCCAGCCTTCCGCCTAAGGGACTTGCTTAGAAGAGCGCTACGTCAAACCAGAGTCTAAAGAGCAGAAGGAAGTAAAGGAGTGTATTTGCAGTGCAGACTGGTCTATGTAGTTCTCGGCTTGACATTCTCGTTCCCAGAATTCAACGCGCTCTGTGAGTTGGCATTTTTAAACTGATCGCAGAATCCATCCCAGGGAAGTCCTTAAAGGGCAATAGCCCTTCCTTTTTGGAGCCGTGAGAGCTTCTTTTAAACAACCCCAAGAATGATTCCTTGGCCTCTGCAGGAGGCTATAACTCTAAGGAAAGGAAGAGATGGCGAAGCAGCAGGAATGCGCAGAGGTGAAGATTGAAATCAGTCTTCGGGGCAGCAGAGACTTTTGTAGAACTCTCGCGGGCTTTTGGAGGAGAAGGAATGCTTACCTCGCCCAGCCCAGCTGGAGATTATCTAGTTCATCCCTCTTGGGGATCCCTTTCTAACGAGAGGAGCCTTTTCTTGTAAATGACTTGTCCCGTTCGCGGAAGAGCCCCAGGATCTCTCAAAGAGCTTCTTCCTGGGAAGCTACAGGTCAGAAAATTAGGGAATGGAAAAAGAAGAAAAATTAGGAGATGGGCCGAGCCAAAGTGCCACTGGCCAGAAACTCCAATCTTTGATTAGTCCCTATTCTGTCCCGCCCTCCAAAGCTGTTCACCGACTCAGGCCTACTTAGGGAAGAGATTTCGAAGGTGGAGACCAATGAGGAAGCTGCTCCTTCCCCAGAGGCCAATCAGAGTCTACAGAGCGGGGGATGGGCAAAAACCGAAATGAACCCAATGACTTGGCAAAAGCTGATGAATTGCTTACTTAAAGGGGCAAGCCTGGAGCCCAGTCCGCCTCATCACTTGTCCAGGCCACCACCATCACCAAAAAGGAAAACGTGGATAGGGATTCATATCTTTCCCATGAACTGTGTATATCGAGGGTGTGGGTAACTGAATCCTAGAAATGAGCCTGTTGGGATAGCTGCTTCTGTGTTCAGGCTCCAGCAGGTGATTGCTATGGTTCCTGGCTACTCCAGAGTTCAGAGAACATTGCGCCTTTAAGGAGACTTCCTGCCTTCCCTTCCAGTAACAGCTGATTGTTGGAAAGTGTGACCTCAGGGGACAAATCAGCTGTTACCACATCCTCCTCCTAGTCCCCTTATCCACCCGCTTTGGGTGGTGAGGAAAGGAAGGAAATGGAACCCCAAATATGGGGTAATTATATGATCTTTTCCCCATCACCCCCCCCCCATCTGAGTTAGTTCTTCAGGTTTTGAGCTTGGAATGAGAGGTATTTCCTCTCAGCACCGTCAGCTCAGGCCCAACCTCTTGGTCTAGTAGGGAGGCTACTATTGGGAGTCCCTGAATGCTGGCTGGCTGGATGTGTTGAGTGCTTCAGTAGGGTACTGGGGACAGCACGGGGACGCTGAGACCCAGACGTAAGGGAAACAGAAGGCCGTGGAAAGTAAGTCAGAATCCTGCGTCCCAGGCCAATTTAGGTTGCACTATTCTGTCCCAGACAGGGACCTACAGCGAGGACTGTCCTGGCTTTGCCCATTTACTCCCCTTCTAACTTCTTGGGTGCCATCAGGGTCCCTGGCTGCTGCATTTTTTTACTTTCAGTGGTTCCTTCTGCTCTTTCTCACCCCTGAAAGTAAAGGTGCTGATGTGGAGCTGCCATAGGACTGCCCCTGAAACACACTGGTCCCGGCTTTGGCTGGGAAGTCCTGCAGAAAGACCCAAGTAACTTTTCTCCACCCTGAGCTGTGAGTAAGGGTCACTCCAGGACAAGCTTAGTGTGAAGTCCCAGGAGTGACTTGGCAAGGTTGGGAGAAACTGAGCAGGGCCCTAGCCAAGCTTGGAAGAGAGAGAAATCTCACCAGCTGCCCCATCCTCTACCATCCATGGTTTAGCAATCCCATCCCCTTTCTACTCAGGGGCCCTGGGGTGGCCCTTTTACATTGTGTTCTGCTCCCTAACCCTTCCCCACCCCCTCCAGGTAAAAAGCACAAGCTGTGACTCTAGTATTTCTCATACGGCACTGTTGACATTTTGAGGCAAATAATTCCTTGGTGTTCACACGGGGAAGCGATGCACAACTGGAAGTTTAATACCATCCCTGCTCTCTACCCTAGATGTCAATGACAACCCCAAGTGCATCCAGACATTACCAAATGTCCTCTAGAAGCCAAGTTCAACCCCAAGTTGAGAACTCCTGCGTTAGGCAAACTTGAATTCAAATTCTAGCTCCTTACCAGGTTACAGAAGATACTTTCCTCATCTGCAAGAGAGACGTAGATAATAAATATTCATGATTTCTTGTTGGAATTTTAAAACTTGTTTGAAGCTGGGGACAGTGGTATATACCTGTAATCCCAGCTACTTGGAAAGTTGAGGCAGGAAGATTACAACGTAGTGAGACCCTGTCTTACGTAAAAAATAAAAGTGGATGGGGATGTAGCTTAGTGGCATACAGCCAGTATGTTCAGTGTCCAGAACCCCTCCCCCACCCCGAGAGACAGAGAGACAGAGAGAGAGTTTGAAAACACTAAGTACAGTACCTGGCCCACTGGCACACCGAATGTTAGCTTCCTTTACTTCTCTCCCTGACCGATCAGCGAGCGCGGACCTTGCTCAGGATGGGCTAACTGCCAGGACAACTGCAGTCTCCCTCTCTGACTATGCAAGATATAACCTTCTAGAAACCCAATATTGAGATTGACTAATTTGGTCCCAGATTCCCCAAAGCCCAAGGGTGCTTGAGTTGGGATTCAGAGAGAGAACTTCTGGAGTGAGGCAGAGGGCAATTTTTTTTTTTTTTTTTGCTTTTTGAGACAGGGTCTCGCTTTGTAGTTCAGGCTGGCCCTGAGCTCACTATGGTGCCCAGGCAAGCTGCCACGAACTCAGCAATCCTCCTGTCTCTGCCTCCCGAGTGCTGGGATTACAGGCGTGAGCCACCACGTCCGGCATTGTGGTATGCGGTGTTGATTGTTGGTGGGCGTGTCTCCACACCCAGCATTATATGTGGTAACCGGGGATCGAACTCAGGACCTTGCACTTGCGAGGCAGGCGCTGGAACCACTGAGCTAACCCTCCGGCCCCAGAGGGCAATTTTTAAGAAGAAATATTATAGAGCGTTAGTTTATTATTAGCTCTGCAGGTTGAACCTAGGACCTGCTTATGCTAAGCACTCAGCCACTGAACTGTAACCCATCTCCAGGGCATATTTTTCAAGATGTGTTCCAGATATTGGTGTAAAGGGATTACCTGTGATGCTTTTTTAAAATTCAGTTTCTGGGTAGTGTTTTAGTTACTTTTCTCATTGCTGAGACAAAATATCTAACACCAAAGTTAAAGGAGAAAAAGTTTATTGTAGTTCACAGTTCAGAGAGGTTTCAGTTCATAGCTGGTTGGCTCCAAGGCAGGGTGTCATGGCAGAAGGGCATCACAGAGCAGGCAGGCAGAAGGGAGCAAGCAACAACAGGAGCCCTCTTTCTGTCTCTTATATTTTAGCCAGGCTACCCACTCCTAAGGTGGTAGCCTCACACCCTTAATTTTAGCATAAATTAGTCCCAGCATCACATCCTGGATCCTGTATCACACACTTTAGATCCAGCAACTTCCAAAAAGCCCCACCCATGACCATATGAGGCTTTGTGGCACTAGACACAAGCAGTAACTGCTGGGGATACAGCTCAGTGTTATAGCACTTGCCCAACATGCATGAGGCTTTGAGTTCCACCCCCAGTATCTGAGTCAATCAATCAATCAATCAGTCCTCAGTATCCTGATTCTCCCATCAGAAGTACTAATGTTTGGGAATGACTTCTTTCCTTGCTGAGGATGTACTTCAGTGGTAGAGCACTTGCTTAGCATGTGTGAGGTCCTGGGTTTGACCTCCAGCACTGCAAAAATAAAGACAAAACCACTTCTCTACAGCTCAGATCAGGGAAGTTGTGATGCCCAGGAATCTCAGTGCTCCAGGGCCTGCACTGATTGCAAGGACATCTGAATTCTGGGCAGGGAAAGGAGAACTGCAAGAAGTAAAATTAGGGGCTAGAGATTTAACTCAGTGGTTTCGGTACCTGCCCAGCAAGCACAAGGTCCCTGGTTTGATCCTCCATAACCACATACAACAACACTGGGTGTAGTGACTCACGCCCACCAGCAATCAGTACCACACAAGCCCTTAGTCCCAGCACTCGGGAGGCAGAGGCAGAGGCAGGAGGATTGCTGAGTTCAAGGCTAGCCTGGGTTGCATAATGAGCTCAGGGCCAGCTTGAACTACAAAGCAAGATGCTGTCTCAGAAAAAAAAGAAGTAAAATTAGGTACATTCAAGGTCACTACTACCTATTGCAAACAAAACAAAACAAAACCAACAGCACTAGGGGGCAGCATACACACAGAGTTTCAGAAATAAAAACACTGCCTGCTCTAAGTAAATCCAGTTTTATAGGTGCCACCTCCTTTCCATTAAAACGGATCTTCTCCTGGGTTACATCTCCAGCACCAAGAAAAAAATCTAGAGCCTGGAGGTGAGCTCAATAGTAGGGAGCACATGAAGGTGGCCAATGGGTTTGATCCCTAGCACCACAAAGTAATAATTAATTAAATTAAAATTAAAAACGA
>PVIC010036957.1:0-18309 GCA_004025085.1 Thryonomys swinderianus
GAGGAGAGGAGAGGAGAGGAGAGGAGAGAAAGAGGAAAGAAGTCAAAAATTTTCTGCTTGGAAAAGATCATTTTCTATTTTTTTATTGAATTCTTTATTAGTACATTTTATATACAGCTCACAATCACACTTAACATTGGGGAATTTGTACTAGTATATGACAGCAGTTAATTCTCATTTTTATCCATGTCCCTACCCACCCAAACCCCCACCCCTTATATGCATGCTATTTCTTTTTTCCAAATCATATTATTCTTTCCCTTCATTTCATTCCCCCACCACATTCCTATTTTACAAAATCTATCATACCTTCTAGAACTCATTTACAGGAAAAGATCCTTTTAACAACTTGTACACAAATGAAAACAAGTGGCAAGATGATGCAATAATTAAACTGGGTATTTAAGGACGGCTCAGACCTAAATTTCTTATTTGCACACACAAGACGGAACGTGCGACTGGCTTCTGTCCCACTCCAGAACATCCTGAGGTATTTATAGGGGGTCACAGCTTTCTATTACTAGCAAAAAACACTAGGTTTCCACATACCATTTCTCTTCATGCTGTTCATCCATTTATCAAGCTCTTCCATCTCTATTTCCATAACAGAAGGTGTGTCCTCCTCGAAAATAGGCCTAGAGGGAGACAGCAAAGATTGTTGGAGAAGGAATCGTGCCTGTGCTGCTTTGTACGTGGGGAGTGTCCAGATTCATCGGGGAGGAAACGGAACCTGACTGAGGTCTGACCCTGTGGGAGAGCCCAGGGCCCTTGCCCGGTGTGACGGTGGCAGGCTCTCAGGAGAAAAAAGGCTGTCACCCAACACACCCACGCCTCTCCCTGATCCCCAAACGCAAAGCCCAGAGGCCCAGAGAGCCGCCTAAAAGGGGAACCCAGGAGACTGCTCCCCAGAGGGCCAGCGCAGGACGCAGCCCTCCGGGGGATTGCGGCATGTTTCAGCCTTGCTCAATTTCACTTCTCCTTCCTCGGGGTTTTGACGCGTGTCCCGCACAGGAGGCCGCCGTCGGTGACCTACGTTCACCACCTGTCCCTCCAGTGCCCAGGCTCTCCCGCCTGGGACGAAGGGAGTATGACTTCCAGAAATCCACTGTCCTCCCCCCCGGGGGCTCAGACCTGGTAATTCAGGACAGAAGCCCCTGCTCGGGGTGGGGTGACAGGGAAGGACCACGAGCTCTGACCGGAAGTGTAGGCGGCACCCTGGACAGAGGAAGTGGGCAGTTTCTAAATGAGGGAGACTGCTGGGAGGGGCAGGCGTGGGGTGGCATCACCCCAACAGTTTCTAGGTGGGATTCCCTCTGCCTCTGTGTCCCTCCCTCCCCTCGCCCTTTCCCCCCTCGTCTCCTAATCTCTCTCCTTCTCTCCTCCTTCCTTCCCTCGCCCCTTCTCTCTCCTTTCCTGGTCGAAACTCTCTACCTGCACCTGTGCTCCTTCCGAGAACACCGGCCCTCCCTGCTGACGGAGGTTTAATCCGCACAGATGAAGCGACATCCTTGACCCCAAGTCAAGGCCATGCATCAAACTACCCGCCTTTGGCACTGGCAGTGCTCAGAGAAACCTCTTTTCTGGGCAGGTGACAATAAAATAAAGCAGCCCAGATCCCCTCTTTCCCAGAGAGCAGCGGATAAGGTTTGGAGACTCAGGCGCAGCCCTCCTCCCAGGCCCTGGGAACAGAAGCGGGGGACCCACTGGGGGTCAGAGCGGCCACACCGGGGAAGCCCCCCACTTCCGCCGAACTGCGAGGCAGCCGCACGGGAACAGGTGCGAACGACTTACACTTTGAGGTTCTCCCCGCCCAGTTCACCTACAAGAGAACAAACATAAACATCACGTTTGCGTTAGCTTAATCCCTCGGCAGCAACTTCTCATCTCGACAACAGCTGACATGTCGTTTATAAAAATAAACAGAATAACGTCACTAAGTTTTGTAAGAGCCAGTAATTAACCCTCAAGTCAAGCAAGCGCAGACTGCCATTTTGAATGAGGAGCTCGTGGTGTGAAACCTGTTTTCTGTTAGATGTGGATCGGATCCTTCCCTTTATTTTTTTTGCATCCGTATGAAGAGGAAAATAAGTGTAAGGAAAAGAAGAGGGTTTACTCTTTGGCCGTCCTGAACAAAACACCGTGCTGTGCCACTGTCCCCTGGCCTGGAGCAGGATGGGGGCTCCCCCGCGAGGGCCCCCTCTGGAGCCCGCCCCTGTCCCCTGGGACGGCTGGGTCCCTCACTGGGACTCCAGGAGCCCTGCCCACCTGTGCTACCGCAGGGCCTATCTTACCCACAGTCCCCTGCTCAGCTCCCCGCTGCCCTCTTCACAGCACCGTGCACCGTTTCCCACGGCTCAGCCCACCACTGGAATCTGGTTTTCTTGCCTCCCCCTCTAGACTACACCCCAGCGCCCAAGGGGTGGGCTCATGTGTGTCTTGTTCACTGTGATATCTCCACTCCTGTCCTGTTAGTGCGGTGCCTGGCAAATGCCTAGTAAGTGTTTCCTGAGTGCATAAATAGCTCTTAGCACTGGGGTCAAGTTCATGCCACACTTTTGGGCTTAGCAACATTCTAATAGCAACACCTCCAGCAAGCCTGCTTTTGGGTGCTGCTGGTTGGCTGAGAATCAGGAAGCAGCTTACAAACTGGCTCTCATGCACACAGGATTCCAAGTTACCCTGTGACAAGAACCAGAAGCCCACGTCTCGGTTTAGGCTGTTTTATTTGCAGGGGAACCAGTGCGCCCAGAGAAACGTGACTGTGATCTCAGGCACGTGGAGAGCCAGGCCCGCGCCCCTGCCACGATGTGGGAAGCCCTGAAAAGCAAACCGCTCTGCCGCAGCCCACCAAACACAACCCGGCAGGAGGGCCTCCTCGGGGACCGGCAGCCACGTGGGACAGAACTCCCGGCAGCATCTCCTGCAGACTGTCAAGGTCAGCTGGCATCACTCGGCCAGGAGATCTGGGCACAGGTAGCGATTGGTGCCACTTCTGGCCTCACAGCGGCTGCAGTCCGTCCTGGCTGCGCCCAGTGAGAATCGGAAGCTTCCTGTAGAAGCCGGGCTCCTCAAAACTTAGACGGGGGAGACCATCTTCATCTTATATATTTTTACATGTGTACTTTAAGCACCAAATTTACAATCTTTTTCCTTAAAGGATTTTACTATCAATACAGCTGGTACAGGACTGAACCTCCCTGCAGACGACCCATAAAGACAGTGTCTCTGTCACTGTCTCCTGCTCCCTGGACCCCCTCCCCAGCCTCGAGGCCCCCAGCAATTTCTCAGGGAGCAAGCGCTTCCCAGCGCACCGCGTGGGCCACGGATTATCTTCATCATCTGCGTCTCCCCAGGCGTGGAGCCGAACCAAGGGTAGCCTGCGTGCGGACGATGGGAAAGTTAAAAAACCCCATTACCAAAGTGCTCCGGAGCAAATGGGAAGCTCTGTAATCAGTATTAAAAGGGAGCAAAAAGCCTCCTGCGGCCTCTTCGTCTCTCCGCGGCCCTAACGCGGCCCGGCCGCCATGGCAACAGAAACCGTCAGGGAGGCGCAGGGAGCCGCGCGCAGCCAGGAGCGAGGCCAGTTCCTGGTCCGCAGCGGTGGCCTGGCCGCCGCTCTCCACCCGCCTGTGGCTCCTCGCCCACCGCACTGGCGCCCCCCGCGCAGCCCCTTCCCGCCCGATCCACCCTGCGTCCTCCAGCCCTTTCCCGTCCCCCTCCGCAGCTCCCGCACTGCGCGCACCCCACACTCCCGGCTCCCCGCGTGCAGCCCGAAGTGGGGTTGTGGGAACCGGCCCTGGGGGCGCAGGAACCAGGGAGGGGCGCGCCCCGGCTGGCTCTCCTGCTTCCACCCTGAGCGGGAGCGAGCGGGACTCTTTCCGGGAGATTTACTGAGCAGAGGCACCACGCAGCTGCCGTCCGTTTAGAGCCATGGTTTCCTGCCAGCTGTTTTCACTTCGACTCTCAGGCAACGCATTGAGACACTTAAAAAATGTTAAATACTAACAACTGCAGATGTAATGCCTGCAGTTCGAGGAAGGAGGCTAGCAGAACACGCAGTTACTACACGATGCGGCCCTTTTCTTGCTCGTAAACCAGACAAGTCCAGAGAAATCAGGTGATTTAGGGGAGAGGCCGCAGCTCGCCCTTAGCATGTGGGAGGCCCGGCGTTCCATCTCCAGCACCCCTCAAAAAAGAACAGAATACAAGACTTCCCAACCAGGGGAAGGCTCCCTTCTCATGGCCTGGTCCTCCTCAGCTGTCAGATTTAAAGACTTACTTCTGGGAGTGGAAGACTGACAAGGCTCTGTCGTGTGGGGCAAGAAACAGGAGGCCTATTCCTGTTTCCTAAGCGGGTATTAAGTGGACAGGTGTCCATGCTCTCTCAGAAACCTATTGCTGGGGAACATCCCAAGCCAATCGGGGCTCTGTCTGAATGAGGGGAGGCACTTAAATTTCGTTGTTTTACACTGCTTCCATTGATTTGCATTATAATATTAAATATGAATGGCTGAGCATCAATAGGAAGGAGTCGCCAACCTTTCAGCATTGAGTTTGGGAAGCAATATCTGCATCTGTATAAAAGGAAACATCAGATAAGAGCTCTCTATCAAAACCTTTTTCTTTTCTGATACATAATTGTCTTTAAGATTCTAAGTTTTCTATATTGTATTTTCTTAAACTGAGGCCTATTTGACCTAAAATACAATGCATCAGTTTGTAGTGAGGACAATGCACAAACTTGTTTTTAAACTCTGAGAGTAAAAGATTTAAAAAAAACAAACAAATGCTAGCATTCTTCCATTAACTCATTTATTCATTAAACTCGTATCAAGCAGCTAGTCTATGTCAGGCTAGGTAAAGAGATAAGTAAACATTGTGGCACTTATAATATGCCAGGCATTATTTTTCCAAGTTTCACATACAGAGATAAAATTGCATATATCCATATAGTAAAACCTTGGATTTTAACTTGTTCTGCGAGTGTTTTGCAAGACAACCAAACATTTCTAATCAACTGTAACCTGATAAATGAGTGATATCTTATAACAGGAGCAGTACATGATGTTGAATGTCACATGATCACAAATGAACCAATGGTCTTGCCCCCATTCTCTCTCCCTAGGGGTCATGGGCGACCATCTCCCAGCAGCAAGAGCTCACAGAGGAGAAACACACACAGAGGGACCCTCATTTCACTGTGACTAGGGAGCTGTGTAAAGTGTGGGAAACAGTATAAAGTTTTGTAGAAAAGCACCACCCGAATAAGGCTATAGCCATGCAAGTGATGAATCTGTTTAATGACAACACAATGTCACACTTCCACAAAATCCTCAAAAGGAGGCAAATGCAAGTGTCACAAGATAGGTTCCTTGTTAAAGTTGCACAAAGGGAAGAGTCCATTGTGTCAATGACAGCGATTCTGTTTTAATAGTGAGAATCATCCTACACAGTAAACCCCCTCCCTATCTCCCTCACACCAGCCAAGAAGGTTTTCAAAGGTAATTACAGGTTAATTTATTTTTTCATTTTTGTACTTTTTTTTTTTTTGAGACAGGGTCTCGCTATGTAGTTCAGGCTGGCCCTCAGCTCACTATGTAGCCCAGGCAATCCTGGAACTCAGCAATCCTCCTGCCTCTGCCTCCCGAGTGTTGGGATTACAGGCGTGAGCCACCACACCAGGCCCTGTGGTATGTGGTATTGATCGCTGGTGGGCATGAGTCACCATGCCCAGCATTGTATGTGGTTACCAGGATCGAACTCAGGGCCTTGCACTTTTGAGAGGCAGGTGCTGGAAGTACTGAGCTAAATCTCCGGCCCTTTTGTACTATATTTTATAATTTTGTTTAATCTTTATTATTTTGTATCATATTACAAAGTATTATAATATATTTTTGTAATCATTTTTATATGAATATTTTTGGGGTTGTGGAATGAATTGTCTGTATTTCTTCTTTTCTTGTGGGGAAATTCACTCTGATATACAAGTACTTTGGATTCTAAGCATGTTTCTGGAATGAATTATGTTCACATGCCAAAGTTTTAAGGCAAATATAAATATATACATATATAATTCTCATTTTATGAGGTGGGTATTGGATTTTCCCACTTTGTAGATGAGGAAACTGATTCATGGAGGTCAGAGCGTGAAGAGGCACAAAAGCCAACAGTACGTATGCCTCCAGAGCCCAAACTTCCAACCTCAGTGCCACCACAAGACGAGTAAGTCAAGTTCTTCATTCTTTTGATCTTTAAAGAGAACAAAATGAAATAGGAGCAAAAGACCAAAGAAGGCATCTGTTTACAGGGACATGTTTGAGCGCTGGGAACCATGAGCCTAAATGAAGCTGGGACAGCACAGTAAGAAGAGGTTGTGAGGAATTTTCCCCAGGAGTGATCACGCGGGACTTCATGAAAACCCTTAGACCTGGATGCTGAAGAATGGGGTGGCAGTTCGCCAGCAGACAAGAAGGAATTCCAGACAGAGGCAGCAGCCTCGCCTGGAGGCAGAGGCGTCCTAAGGTGCAGTCACGCTCGGGGGACGGCGAACACACCCAGTGAGGCCAGACGCATGGGCCCTGCCTGAGGGTGGGGCCCATTTGTGCGTGTCAGTGGCTCCCAAACAGACAGACTTGCACAATAAAGTACAGAATCCACGTCTGACTTTAAAATGTAAGGGCAGGACTATTTGGACAGCTCAACCTGCCCGCTACCTCTGTCCCTTGAGTCTAAGAGGGCCAGATGTGGGGTTACGGCTGTGGCAGGAAATTCTAACTTCCTCTTAGGGCAAAAAAAAGGAGGGGACAGCTGGGAGGGAGGAGGGGGAGAAGGTGCTCCACCAGAAAGGCGGAGGCAGGAGGGACACTTGAGCCCAGGACACTGCAAACAGCATGAGCAACATACCAACACCCTCTCTCAAAAAGCAAAAACAAAACAAAACCAAGAGCTATCCAAAAAAGGCAGAAAAAAAGCCACTCCTGGGCAAGATAAAACATACTGTCAGACTGAGCTTCCAACCTTGGGAAATTTTTATCTTGGTTCCAGGTGCATGTTCTCCATCCAGTTAAGAATCTCCTTATAAAGGTTGGCAGGGGGAACAAGAACGCTGTCTCACTCAGACATTTTCCAGATTCAGTGGGCTCTGAGGACAGCATCCGTGGCAGAAACACAAACGGCAGGGACAACCCCAAGGTTCACAGCCCAGTCTGACCCACGGCTCCCCCGGCCTGACCCTTGCCTCGCAAAGTGGGAGATATGACACTGGCCTCTTAGCCATGATTGTAGTTCATATCTAAATCCCCCAAAACCTAATGCAGTGATAGGTGGCCCTTTGGGGAAGTGATTGGATCCTGGGGAGCTGTACTCATAGGTGGATTTGTCCACTGATGAGTTGCTAGTTAAGCATGTTGTCAGGAGGTAGGACTCAGTAGGAGGAGATGGATCACTGGCAGGAATTGGCTTGGAAGAGTTCTCTTCCCTTCCTGGCTCCTCCCTTCTCTCTCTGCTTCCTGTCCGCCATGACTTGAGCCATTCTCCTCCTCCAACACTTCTGCAGTGCTGCCCTCCTTTGGAGCCAGCTAACCATGCATTGAAATATGAGCCAAGATTCTCTTTTAAGTTTCAAGTTTTGGGTATTATGTCCTGGCGACTAGGAAAGTGACTAAGACGATGCTTCAATGGATTACTTACAAAATGACAGCAGTATATTTTAAATTTCCATAGAGACCAAAACCAAATTTACATATAGACCAAGACATTCTTTTAAAAAGGGTATGCAGCATTATTAACTTCTGGACATTTCTGAAATATATCATTCATTACTTTGTATTTTATAGGATTCTCTTTACTTAATTTAAAAACATCACTTCCTTACCTCTTTCCCAAATGTATTTTTTTTTGCAATCCCAGGGAGGGAACACGAGGACCTGGCACTTGGGAGGCAGGCACAGTGCCACTGAACTAAATGTCCAGACAACCCCCCCTCCTCAACTCTAAGCAGATGTCAGGTCAGTACTCACAGGTCTGTAAAGCACTTTGAGATCCTTGGCTAGAAGGCTCTGTGTGAAAGAAAAGAAGTATTTTGTTTTATGATTGTTCATTAATACAAAAAGCAATTTTCTAAAAGTGGGCATACACTCAATATTTACCTTTCTTAGTTCTCTTTCTTTTATAGTACGTTGCAAAGAGTATCACAGATAAAAGGAGGAGGACCAATACAATCAATGGGATCACCACCATTAGTATAAATTCTAACTGATTTGTATCCTCGCCAAGGTGGGTAGAATTCGTATCTACAGTAAATGCTTCTGGGGTCACTGGAATATATGTACTTGGTGTAGTCTCTTCATTAGTTTTGTTATCTTCCTGTAAGCCATCTCCTGACAGTCCTGAGTCTTCACTCTTACCTGTGGGAATACACACAAAACTGAGATTACCATGGAAACGAAGCTACTACACGAAGGTCCTCGTGATTTTTAAATCTGTCCCTGGTGCTTTTGAGGATAAACTTGATTCGCTGTATTTGACCTTACAGTTCACTGTGACACAGCATGTTGACTTAACAGAACAGCAATATTTTTTTTAAATGCACCTGTGGAGCTGTCCATATTATCAAGATGTAAGCGAATTTATTTTGCTTGGACCTCAGATGTTCCAAACTGCCGTAGTGCGGCTCTCTACAGGATGGAAGAGAACCGCCAGCTCGAATAACCACTGGAAAACCCTCCCCTCCACCGGCCAGGCTGCAGTTATTATTATTACAGTGAGGTGAGTGGGACGTCTTGTCCTGTCACCGTGTAGTGCAGCTTTCCATTCAGACAGGGCCCACTAAGACCCCCTGCATTTTTTTCAACAGTATTGCTGGAGCTTCCTTATTCTCTAAGAGAATCTTGCTTTGAAAGGTGCGCTTCAGCAACACAATGATCCATGCACTGAGTGACACCTGCATCTCAGGCTAGAGAAGGCACTGAATGTGGCGGCATCGGTGGAAGCTCCACCTACGGTGTAAGGTGCGGGGTGAGCAGAGAAAGTGACTGCTTCAGACCACGCTATCGGCGCAGGTTGGGCAGTGACGCTGCCCATTCACACGTTAAGACCTAAGGTTACATCCTATGTAATTCATACGTTAAGAGTTAATCTCCAAAGTGAGGGTATTGGGTGGGAAGTGGGTGGGGCCCCTGGGTGAGGATTAGGCCTAGATGAGGTGATTAAGACAGAACCCCATGATGGGGCTGATGCCCTCAGTAGAAGACAGACCAGAAGGTGATACCAAAGTGCGAGGCTACAGCAGGGAGGCCCCTCACGGACATGGAATCTGCTGGCACCTCGATTTTGAACGGCTCAGTTTCCAGACCTGTAAGAAATACGTGTGCTGCTGGAGCCACGCAGGCTGTGATGTTTGGTTATGGCTACTGAGCCAAGAAGACAGACACAATTGAATTATTCCAGTTATTATGGGGAGATGTTTCAGTCTCCCACGGCAGCAGGAGTCCACTTGATCATCACTTTGAAAAATGCCACGCAGACCAG
Source organism: Thryonomys swinderianus (assembly GCA_004025085.1). Classification (NCBI taxonomy): domain Eukaryota; kingdom Metazoa; phylum Chordata; class Mammalia; order Rodentia; family Thryonomyidae; genus Thryonomys; species Thryonomys swinderianus. The sequence goes on from PVIC010036957.1 coordinate 9,529, forward strand.
AACCAATCACAAACTGCAGGCAACAACTTACTGGATTCTTCACCTGTACGAGGAAAGTTGGGTTTAAAACGTATGGTTTAAAGCATTTTAAAGTTTGTTGCCGTAAAAGACACTCTGGCATTCATCCCTCTCAAAATCCTTCCTTGCTTTGAACACACTTATCCCACGATTTTTGCCACTTTCTGAAGCGGTGCTGGAAGTTGTCCATCCCCCCCCCCCCCCCGAGTGTTTAGTCGCCTTGGCGAGGCTGCTGTGGTGTCCGAATCCCTTCAAATTCACTTTGACTTTGTAGAAAAGCCAGAGTTTCACGGCGCCGGAGTCACTTTTCCAGACCCGGTGACCCAGGAGGACGAGGACGCCCGCCGTGTTTTCAGAAGCCTGCCTTCCCCTGGGCGATTCTCGGGAGCAGCATTCATCACATTTTTAAAAGCCGTACTCCACAGGGTCGCTTGGCTTGTAATCAGTTCTTTGCCTTTTACCTGGATTAGATGATTCGCGTCCCCCTCCTCTTCAGATGGACGCTGGGACAAGAAAGTGGCACAGCGGGTCACAGAAATCACCTGGAACGGTAAAGATTTGGCCCCGAGGAGGCCCGGAGCCCGAGTGTCTACCTTCACCCTTCCCCGTGAGGAGCAGTGCAGGGCCGCAGAGCACGGAGCCGGGGTGGGGCGTGCGCGGCGCTGTGTTCTGGGGGGCCTGGCCTGGGCCAGTGACGGGTGCTTTCCAGCGCCCTCGGCCTCGTCAGCCCCCTGCTAAGCTGCCTTCCCACCGTGGATGCGAGGAAAGGGGCCCAGGACGGGGTCCCCTCTGCACACCGCTCAGCAAAACGGACCAGAAACAGAACCCTGCGTCTCCACGTGAGCCTGGCCCCGGGAAAAGAAGAAACGGGCAAGGAGCTCGGCTGGCGGGAACAACGGGGACATGGAGGCCGCTGGGAGTAGAAGAGAAAAGGGAGGAGATGTCCGGGTGCTCCTGGCTTGTGTGCATGAGACAGTGCTGCTCACAGGGGGCCCGTGATAGCATTTTAGCGTTAAAAGGGCCGGAAGTTCTCTCCGTGATACACATCCTCACACACACCCTCACACATGTTCTCTGTTAGGCCTTATTTGCTCTCTCAGTGACTGAGAAGTTTTCTAAATTTGGAAAAATCACTACCACCACCTCTTACTTCATTTCCTCCCCCGAGGTAAACACTGTTTCTGCTGCCGTCCAGGAGAGCCCCTTGCGCGCGCACACACACATACACACACACACACACACACAAACATCAATTCTTGTTTGTTTTCTAACAAAAATGGTAGTAAAATTTAAAAACAGTACTGCCTCCTGCTCTGAAAATTGCACCTTGGAGGTTATTCCGTGAGTGGATACAGTCATCCTTCCCCCAGCCACACAAGCTTTTCCTGTTGATAAAAGTTTAGACTTCCTATGATATTTTCAACCATGATGCACTACACATTCCTATTCTTCCTTCAGCTCACGCATGGCCACGTCCAGGGTGCCTCATTTGTGGGAAGGACAGGGAGACATGTCGGTTATAGGGAGATAGGGGAACAGCGTCACACCACTCTCAGTGGTCTGACCTCACTCTTCCCCACGATGACCCTCACACCGCGTGCTGGCGGTCAGGAGAGACCTGGATGTGCAGGGTGTGGTGCCGAAGGAGAGCTGCAAACAGTGCAGTGCTACCCCGAGAGCTGGTACAGGAAGGGATCCAATCTCATCAAAACAGAGCTGGGAAGCTGGGTGGGCAGGCACAGAATCAAACAGTAACCAAGTGCCAAGGTGAAGAGATTCAGAGGTGGATACAAACCAAGTGGAAGCCAAAGGAGGAACCGGCCCAGCAGTCACCAAGCTGCGCAGGTGGGAGGACCCAACAGAAGGCAGCTCAGTAAGACACCGGCTCTTCTTGGCTAAACCCAGTGGCATCTAGGGACCCCCAGATCTACTACCCAGCCTCACACCCCTTCACGGGTTACAGCCTTCTCTAAAAAAAAAAAAAAAAAAAAAAAACCTATTAATAGTCCATGATGATTTCCTGTGGGAGGCGTCCTGTGCTTCTCTACCTGGCAACTCATCCTTACATCTCGTCAGCCTAGCGCCAACACGGAGGAGTGTAGAACTTGCTTCCCAGAAAGGCATCCAGAGATGAGCCCTGCAGAGTCCATCATGATGTAGCCATGGTGCTACGTGAGAAGATGGGATACAATCTGGAAGACCTGGCCTTGAGACCTGCTGCTGGCCTCACTAGCCACAGGGCCTGGAAAGAACCCCTTCCCTTCTAAAACCTTCCATGTCCTAAAATCCAAAAGTTAGGTCTTTTGACCTGCATCTTCACATATTATTAATATGAAACAAGATGAAATAATAGAGAGGAAGCTGCCTTCTAACCCTGAATGGCAACACACATACCAGATGCTGGTATTTATTTTCCTTATCTTTCATTGTTTCTCATTCTCTACCTTTATACTGCTGATCCCCAGCTCTGTCCGCCTGGTGGAACTTCCTCATTTCATAGTTGAATCTTCTTATCTAAGTGTGGACATATCTCAGAGTACAAAGGGGAGGGACTGGTGTAAAACTGAAGAAGCTATCAAAGGAAAAGAGAAAAAGGGCTACTCAGTGGGTGTAGGGAGAGACAAGGAGGAGTGGGGAAAAGAAGAAATACTGATGCCAGTGCAGGTCAGCTTTGTGTGCCCTCCGCTCTGCCAGAGACCCACCTGGCTGTAGGTCTAGCAGAGGCTGTCTGGTCTGGGTACCTTAGTATGGTTACTTCGAGTGACCCCAGAACAAATTCCCCCTAGGGATTCACCATTCCTCTCTCTGCTTGGATTGCATAGCATTAAGATCTGGGTATAGTGGTATACACCTAAATCTCAAAAAAAGTATTCCAAGTTTGAACCCAACCCCGAGGTGATTTATGACTTAGAGACCATGTTCCCAACAGGAAGTGAAAAGGAGGGTGGAGAGGGAGTTAATACAAACGTCCAGGATTTGATCCCCAATACAGCAGAGTGTTATGGTTTGTATCTAGATGCCCCCTCATAGGGGGTGGGGGGGGTCTTTGGAGGTAGGTAGATCTAGCATGTATGAATATAGATTAACAATGTGTAAACATGAATTGAGGGTGTGATAATTAAATTAGTTCCTCATTGGTTTTAAATAGTTCTGTGTATGGATAATGGAAGCCCCTTCCTGGGTGTGGGTGGGACTAATCAAGAGTCTTATATCCTAAGTGGAGTATAAAGGGGAAAGAAGAAAAGCAAGCTGGCTGCTCACTGCTTGCTGTGACTTCACTTCCTTCTGCCTGCTCTCCCATGGTCAGTTTCTTCTCTGTGATGCCCCCCTGCCATGCTACCTTTCCTTCAAGCTTTCTGACTATGACCTTAACCTCTACAAACTGTGAGCCAAAATAAACCTTTCCTCCTTTACATTTGGGTGTTGGGTATTTTGTCTCAGCAATGCGAAAAGTAGGTAGGAATAGAGGGGGGTAACAGTACTACTGTGACAATGAAAGCAACCTGCAATACCACACGTAACTGCTGGTCCTAAAATCAAGTAATCGACTGCATGGTGTGCAGAGTCATTTACAAATGCTTAACGAAATGCAAACAGCTTGAACTCACATTTCGCACATCTGGCCAGGACAGGGCTGGGGGGTGTCTTGTGTGCAGTGGTGAAAGGAGGCCTGGTTACTCCAGCAACTGAACCACAGGTAGAGTTTTTACTACAATACTAAGTATCATCCCTATGTGGGAATGACTTTGCTTCTTAGTGACACAAACTAGCCAACTACTCTTTGTTGAACAATACTTGGTAGATGGGCGTTATGATAAACAGAGAACAGGAAGCCAGATGAGATAAGACTCACTACCTCCATGGCTTCTGAACCCCCATTTGTCCAGGAAGAATGACAAGAGAGGATTTACAGGAACTTGTAACCTCAAGGTCCTGTAACCCAAAGGTCACATTGTCAGCATATACGAAAGCAGAGGACAAAACTCTGTCTACAGTTTGAAGGGTTTTTTACAAGAATATCAAGAACACAAATTGCAGAGGCCTTGTCCATATTCTGTGAGGGAAGCAAAATGGCTGATGAGATTGTCTTGGGTTGGGCAAGACCTTAGCAGGTCCTGAGGCTGCCTGCAACCCAGCTGAGCCATTGAAGAGAATCAGTCCTATCCTTCCGCCCCGTGGGGGCACACACACTGCAGGCACTCTGAAGCTCACTCAGGCTATGGGTCTTATGTGCTTCTTGCTCTCCTTTCCCTTCTCACTTTTCCTTTCTCTCTCCATTTATGAGTAACACTGAGGAGTGTCCTCTCATGCAGTTTCTAATGTGATTCACTACATTACTAGATCGGTTAAAGTTAAGCCAGTCCCCCGCACCGTACTGAGAATCAAACTCGGGACCTTGACCTTTGGAGGGTGGAGCCCCACTGAGCTACACACCTAGCCCCTGGTACACACTTGAATTCCTGATTTTAGCCTAATTAATCAGGATTAGTTTAATTAATCAGGAATAAGGATTATCCTTATTCCCAGGATTCCTTTCTTTACTTCTTCCTTGAATGGTTGATCTAGGACTCAGTTTCCACTGTCTTCTAACTTACATGATGAAAGACAGTCGTGATCCTCAACACAGTGACTGCATAAAATGTAGGATGGCCAGTTAGATTCGAGTACCAGACATAGTTTTTAGCATGTGTGCATACCCTGTGACCCAGGTTCACACTTAACTGCACAAGATACATGGGGAAAATGTTGATTATCTGAAATTCACATGTGAGTGAATGACTTGGATTTTTATTTACTAGATCTGGCAATCTTAATTATAAACAAGTAGGAAAACAATCATAATTTTAGAAGAGAATAAATTACTTTTTAAATGAATGAATTTAGTGTCATCGGGGAAAAACCATGGCGAACACTGGGATCGTGTTTCTGAAAATTACAATAAGGAGAGGAGGCAGGAAAGGAGGAAGATAGTTTTAATTCATATAAAACCAAAAAATTCCAGAAACAAACCTGAGTTATAGTTTAATGTTGAGGGGAAAAAAAACAGAGCAAAGACAATAGCAGAAACTGCTCTAGCAGGTGATGTTCTTTTTCAATCCTCGTCCTTAATTATTGAGGAAATGTTCGAGGCTTATCCTTAGCAGAGGAAGCAGATCTCCCTACTAATTTTCTGTAGCGTGAATTTTATTTCTTTTTCAAGTTTTCAAATCAGCTTTTACTGGCTGTAAGCCTAGTGTCTTGTATTCCCTGTGTTTTCCTTCCAAATGACTCCCCCAAATGCTTGTCCTTCCTGTACATTTTCACGCACTACCATACCTGGCCAGTTGGCTGACATTATGAAATAAAATTATAAAACTGGGTTTGACTAAATATCACTTTATTCAGGTATTATGAATACTTGATCTCAGCATTTCAATCATTAAGGTCTCTTGAAAACAACACAGTCTTAGGGTATAAAACAAATGTCATGTCATATTCATCCAGGCCATCGGTAGCCACTCTTGTGTTTTGAGCTTCTTATGTGCCAGGCACTGTTCTGAGCCTAGAGACACAAAAATGGGTGAGGCCAGGCTTCTGGCTCCCAGAAAATACACCAGAAGAATGGCTAGCTAATTATAACACAAACTACCAAAAGTCAAAATATGATGTAACAGAGCATAATGTGGGCACCAAAGAAGAAAGAACGTGTCACAGTTGGGCTGGGAGATTCTGGAAATCTTCACAGGGGAACAGCCCCTTGCATTGAATTGTGGGACTTCACCAGTCAAACATGGCCGGAAAGGTGCTGCCACTGACAGCCCTGCACACAAAGTGGCTCAGTGGCCTCAGCCCACAGAGCTTGCACACTCAAGTCTCTTGGATTACATGGGGTCAATGAGAAGGGGACTCAAAACTAGCTCCTGAGAGGCCTGTAATAACACGGCCTGGTTCATAGGCCATGGAATCTCAGCTACTCAGGAGGCTGATGGAGGAAGGTCACAAGTTCAAGTCCAGTCTGGGAAATTTTGACTTAGCAAGTCTCTGTTTCAAAAAATAATTTTTTTAAAGTGCTGGGATATACCATACTGAGGAGGTCCTGGATTCAATATCCAATATCCAATACTACACATGTGCGCACATACACACACACACACACACACACACACACACACAGAGACAAAATGAAGCCAAGAAATTGGGATTCTTCCCAGGGAGATGAAAAGCCACAGAAGGGATAAGTATAGCACGAAAATGATTGCATTTTGTTCTAAAATGATCCCTGGCAGTTGCGTGAACATGGGTTGGAAGCAAGAAGGCTGGCAAGAAGTGGCAGGACAGCCTAGGTGAGCGTTCATGAAGTCTAACCTCGCAGGAACAGAGAAGGAGCGGAGCTAAAGGCCCCAGGATGCATCCGAGGAGAACCGACAGACCACAGAACACCAGCAGGGAGCCGGTGGTGGAGAGGTCCAGATGGAGGGGATTATTCTGAAATCCAGCCTGGAGCAGGATGCAAGCTGGGCCACTGGGTCTAATGGCCCGGGAATGGCTGAGGCCTGAGGGAAGAGTAGGTGGCACGAACGCACTGAGTGAGCTGACTGCGTGCGAGAGTTCCAGTCTTGGACTGGAGAGGTACAGGGAGACTCACGGGAGGAGACCCAAAAGATGACGACATTGTCAGACCCAGGGAAGAGGAGGATTTCGGTAAGCCACCCACTCTGATCTGTGCCACTGATCAAGTCAGGACAGGAACGGGGCTTGGGTTTGGCTGTTAGGAGGCACACAAGACCCAGACCACAGTCTGAGCGCTGAGCCTGCCATGGTGACTCCAGGCCTGGAGGAGAGACAGGGACAAACGCGTGGCCCACTTTCAGACAGGCATGGGAAGGGAGATGGGGGACAGGAGGGCTCGGGAGAGCTGCAACAACGGAAAGCCCCTTGTTAGTTTTCATTCCGAATGCATCTCTCCCAAAGAGAATTGAGACTATGGTTACAATTAATAAATACCCACCACTTAATTGTCTTAATTTTTTCCATATTGGCTACAGCAAGGTCAGAAAATTTTTTTCTTAAAGGGCCAGAGAGTAAATATATTAGGCTTTCTTTCTTTCTTCTTTCTTTTTTTATTTGAGGCAGCTGCTAGCTGTGTGGCACAAGATGGCCTTGAACTCACAGCAGTCCTCCTGTCTCAGCCTCCCAAGTGCTGGAATTACAGATACGTGTCACCATACCTGGAAACATTTTAGATTCTATGAGCCAAGAGGCAAAATAATAGGCTATTGTGTATGTAGTTATTTATATAACCATTAACAATTTTAAACACGTACAATTGTAAAGACCATTTGTAACCCCAGGGTTAGAAAAAAATGAAAGCTGGCTAGGTTTGGCCCTTGGGTCTTAGTTGGCTATACTCTGGACTACTATCTTTTTCTAAAGGAAACAATGCTATAGACACAATTACAGTGCAGATCTTAAATGTCCCCCAAAAGCTCATGTGTTGAAGACATAATCATCAACCTGTGGCACTACTGGGAGGTGGAGAAACCATGATGGGGTGGGGCCTAAGGCGGAAGTGAGGTCATTGGTGGGCGTGCCCTTGAAGGAGCCCTGGGACTCTGTGCCTCTAACCACAATGAGGTGAGCAGTTCCTTCAGCTATGAGCCCTGCTGTGATATTCTGGCTCTCCACAGACCCAAAGGGGACCATTAACTGAGACTGCAAACCAGAATAAATCTGTCCTTCTTGTAAATTATTATCTGAGGCATTTTATAACAGTGACATACCTAATCAATATATACCATAGTTTTATATTTTAGAAAACTTTAAATAGATATAATTATTCTGGGAATAATAATCTTTTTCTTCTCCTTCTCTCTCTCTTTCTTTCTTGAGACAGGGTCTTGCCACATGATCTGGGCTGGCCTGGAATTCCTGGACTCAAGCAATCCTCTTGCCTCAGCCTCCCAAGTATCTAGGACTATAAGATACAGCACCACACCCGGTTTATGCATAATAATCTTTAAATTGCTATTTTTGTCAACATTATTTTTGAGATTTACTAATTCTAATCCTATTACTTTTACTTATCCTAGGGCACCTCATTTTGGGTTTACTTGAAGCTATGTTTTTCTTTCTTCTGTTTATAGGAATTTAGGTTGCTTCCGTTTCTTCCTCCCATTTTTAAAAATAATGCTGTAATCAACATTCTTAGTATGTCTCCTTTCTGTGCATTCATGAATGATATAAAAGTAACTTGTTAGACCTGTAATGACACCCTCAGTTTACCAAGTATTTTCAAATTATCTCTAAAGTGACTATAAATAAATTTCCTGTTCTAGTAATCTGATATATTTGGGAACCTGAAAATTATACCAACATGTAACACCTAGAAATACTTCATGAAATATAAGAAGCAACCTTTTAAGGGTACAATGAAATCTCAAGAAAGCAAGAAAACTCCCAGAGGGGGCTGGGGATTTAGCTCGGTGATTCCAGCGCCTGCCTAGCAAATTCCCTGGTTTGATCCCTGGTAACCACATACAACAATACCGGGTGTGGTGACTCATGCCCACCAGCCATCAACACCACATACCACAGTGCCGGGCAGGCGTGGTGGCTCACGTCCATAGTCCCAGCACTTGGGGGCAGAAGCAGGAGGATTGCTGAGTGTGAGGCTTTTCTGGGCTACATAGTGAGCTCAGGGCCAGCCTGAACTCCAAAGTGAGACCCTGTCTCAAAGTAGAAAGTGGGGGAGAGGGAGAGAGAAAGAAAGAGAAAGGAAAGGAA
>PVIC010036958.1:0-18306 GCA_004025085.1 Thryonomys swinderianus
GCCACCCTGGGTGGGGCCCCCGTCGCTCATCTGAGAGGGGACACTTCCAGCTGCCCGGGTGACGGTCCAGCTCGGCAGCATGAAGAACACAGAACAGAAGCCAAGGGACCCGAAAGTGTGTCTTGGAGCCGGCCCTGAGCACAGCGTGGCTCTCACTCACTTTAGTGGGGTCTTGGCTCCCGGACTTCCTCTCCAACCTCACCCTGGTCTCAGACGTCAAACCAGATGCTAGCTGGCACTGGAGCAGGCGGGCACAATGGCTGGGTGTGCCCATGTGTGCAGAGTGCTTACCTGTGTGGTGTCCATCGGGGAAGTCCATCTCCACCAAAGTCCTGCTTGTACTCAAATCTTGCGAACGCTTCCTACACAGTCAAGAGCGGACTGAGAGACTGCTGCCCTGGCCATGCTGCCCTCAGGGTGCCCACTGTCCGGAACACCTCAGTTTCTTCCTCCCTGTCCCTTTCTTCAACATGGACAGGGTAGGGAGGAGGAAGGAAGAAAGCTATAGCAAGATGGATGTAGACAAAATTCTAGGGGCATTCCCACACTGGGAGAAGCAGCATTCTATGAAGTTGGTAGGTTCCCCTAAAGGATGCGGGGGTGCGGAGGAAAAGGGTGGGATGACCCAGACCCACCTCCAGACACGACAGGCCCCCAGGCCCAGCAGCAAGCACAGGATGGCAGCTAGTAGTCCCAGCCCCCAGAGGAGCCACCGGAACAAGCGCAGCTGGCGCGGGGCTGGAACACAGAGGGCTCACTCGGGAGGCGGCCACACTTTGGCCACAGGGGAGGTGACTTTCCACTTCTCAAAGCCCCTCATGCAGGAAGCCCCCAGAGCTAGTGTAGACAGACACACAGGCCATGTCGTGGCAGGAGGCACTGGGGAAAGCCACACAGAGGCCTGGGAAAGGGAGCCCTTTCCCTCACCTGAGACCCCAAAGTAGGCAGAGGCAGAGGCAGAACCCAGGCTATTGGAGGCTGAACACACATATTCCCCCTGGTCATTGGGCCTTAGTGCCTCCATGTCCACCCTCAGGCCATTAGGGGAGGCTGAGACATGGATATGCGACTCTGTGGGAGAGCCCTGGAGCTGGCTGGAGGCCACCAGTCTGCTCCCGAAGTGCAGGGTCAGGCTGGCCAGGGGCTCGCTGTCCACTCGGCAGTCCAGGATGCCCCGAGAGCCACCCTCCGGCTCCATAAAAACTGTCATGGTAGGCGTTGTGGGAGGGTCTGTGGGGAGGAAAAGAATGTGGTGGTTTCCAGGAAATGACCACAAATCCCTCCCTCCCTCCTTGCCCTGCTCCCTGTGACTGCTGTACCTCCTGTGCAGAGGTAGAGTGTGCCCTCACCCCGGGATCTAAGGCTCGCTTTGAACAACCAAAGGCAGAAGTGATATGGTGAGACTTCAGAGCTAGGCCTCACAGCCTTGCTGCTTCCACTCTGCTTCCCAAATGTGACTGTGTGGGAGGTTCAGGCCCACTACCAGGATGAGGCCATCTTTGACCACCTTCAGTGGAGCCATTGGACAACTGCAGCCACATAAGGTGAGACCAGCAGAAGAACTGCCCAGCTAAACCCAGCCCAAATTTCAGACCCCTGGAATTATGAGTTGAGAGTGACTTGTTACACAGCCATAGCTGACTGATGAAGTACAGATGCACAGTGAAGACTAGAATGTGAGAACATGGCTGATGAGAGGCTGTTGTGTACCAGGCACTCTGTGCTTATCTCCTGTGCTCCTCCCAAGAGCAGGAGGCTGACTTGGTCCGCACTTCACAAGTGAGAGAACTAAGACACAGATGTACAGGGCAAACAACTAGCAGGTGGGATTCTGACTTAATGCTCTGAACCTATGAAGTCCTTGCTTTTTGCAGATAGAGAAAGAGGAAAACACAAGGTGGGCACTGGAGATGCAGGGAGACCAAGGCTGGGGCTTCACACTCACAGAGCACCCGGAGCACGACTGGAGCGGAGGCAGAAGATCCCGAGTGCAGCTCCACCTGGCAGTGGTACAGCCCAGCCTGGGCGCGGCCCACACGGCTGAAGGTGAGAGTGGGCACGGAATGTGTGTGTAGCGGCCGGCCGTTTTGGAACCATGTGAAGGTGGAGTTGCCCATGGACCCGGCAAGAAGGAGGTGGCAGCTCAGGCTCAGAGCGGTGCCCTCAGGCACTTCCAGGCCTGGCTCAGCCACCACACGCACACCTGCAAGCCGAGGACGGGTAGGTGGTCAGGACTCGAGGGTCCCGTCAGTGTCCAGAGGCCTTGGCCCCTCTTGGGGCCTGGATCCCTCAAGGTGGGACAGTCTTTCCCCTTGGACTGAAAGTAAGAAGACAGCTGCTTCACATCTGGGGACAGGGCTCAGGGCCACCATGCCTCCCTCCCAGATCAGCTGCTCTGCTGAATGAGGCTGCATCTCGCCCTCAGGCTGGGCTGCCCGAGGGTGGAACTCCGCTTCTGTGCCCGCCCAGGCCTTTTCTGTGAGGGCTGGGTTCTGTCTCACCTTGGCCCAGCTCCCTTGGGCCATGGAGGCACCTGCTGTCCCTCACAAGAAGCTCTCTGAGTGAAGCCGCGTCTCCCCCCAGGCTGGGTGAGCCCTCCAGTGGGGCGGGCCATCAGATCTGGCCTCTCAGGCTGGGCGATCTCATACCCCTTCGGGCCCTCTAGTGGGAGCCCTAACTCCCACACAGGCCCTGGCCTCACCTTCCCGAGACTCCTTCTTTCCTTCCCACTCACCGTCCACCTGCAGTCGCCAGGTGGTGCTGATGGAGCCCAGCAAGTTTCGGGCCGTGCAAACGTAGGTTTGGTCATCACCTGCGGGCACATCTGGCACCTGCAGCCGAAGGGCATTGCGGGCCACCTGGATGTGACCAGTCCCAGACGCTGAACCGTGGAGCCCATGGCTGCTGGCTAGAACTGTGCCATTGTGGGACAGGGCGAGCTCGGCGGGTGGCTCACTGTCCACAGTGCACTGTACCGTGGCCGCAGGGCTGGTTCTGGAGTCACGGAAGGAAGAAAGGACAGCATCTCGGGGAGGATCTGGGGGACAGGGGACATGTGGGGGCCTTGCCTTGGCACCCTGTATCTCCCACTGCCCCCTGCATGATGGTGGCAAGTCTGGCACCTCTAGACAAATGGTCATCTCCTAGAAGCGATGCCCCCAGGAATCCTATGGGCAGTCCTCCGGGCAGGAGCTCTATGTTCTCTCCTCCCCGAGGGCCTGTTGCTGGGTTCACCACACTCCCCACCCACCCTCACTGGGGCCCAGAAGCAGCCTCTCCCGCCCTCACCCCAGCCAAGGATTCCTGCTCACAGAGGACTTGCAAGGAGGCCAGCCGGGAGGTGCGTGTGCCCTGGGCGTCCTGGACCTGACAGGAGTAGGCGCCCGTGTGAGTCCGCGCAGCACTCAGGAGCTTGAGTGAAGCAGCTGTCCCCTCCTGCAGCCAACGCCCATTGTGGTACCAAGTATAACGTGCAGGTGGGCGTGCAGAAGGGTCCTCACAGGTCACTGTGACGGAAGTTCCCTCAGGGACTGCAGCTGACGGAGCCAGTGTCACCCGGACACCTGATTCAAGGAGACCAGGTCAGCCTGGCCCAACCACGCACTGCGGCGATTCCCACACGGGCCTGTGGCCCAGGCCTGGCCGCCTCACCCTCCAGCCGCAGCTCCAGAGATGCGTTGGTCTGGCCCAGAGGGCTGCGGGCTGAGCAGCTGTACAGCCCCTCATCACTGGGCCGTGGCTCCTGCAGCTCCAGGCGCAGGGTGTTGGGGACAGAGGCCGTGGATGAGGAGGCCAGGAGGCGGCCGGCACGGCTGAGGGCCAGCTGGGCTGGTGGATGGCTGTCTACCACGCACAGTACGAGGGCCAGCTGCCCACTACGGCTCTCCAGGAGGTAGGTCAGGCGTAGGTTTCGGGGAGCATCTACAAGGGCCCAGAAGGCATCCAAGGAGGTCCTTGGTGCAGGTGGCACTGGAACCCAGGAGGGCCCTGGCTCCCTACCCCAAGTGCATCTCTACCCAGAGAGGACCTTTCACTTCCCCCAAAGTAATGTCCCTTGTCTAGTGCTCCATCGGCTGGCCGGCCATGGAGCCCTGCATAGCTGTGGGGCTCTGGCCACATCTGGAACCCCACCGTGCATCCAGCCAGACTCACAGAGAATGTCCAGGGTGACAGGTCTAGAGAGGCGGGGCACCTGGCCGGGGGACCCCACACCACAGCGATAGGAGGCGGCGTCAGTGAGTGTGACGTTGGGCAGGGAGAGGGAGCGAGCCCCTGGGCGTTGCTGTCCATCCCGGTACCATGTGTAGGTGAGCTGGGCCAGACGAGTGGCCCACACAAGGCAGGTGAGGTTCACCTGCTGCCCCTCCTGCATGGTGGCCTTGGGCCACACCTGCACGCTCACAGCTGGGGAGAGAGGGACACCAGTGAGGGCCTGAGCTGTGTAGACCAGGCCACCTGTCTCCGTGTAGATGATGCATCCTGCTTCAGGGGAGCCCTGGGGCTCTGTGAGGCTCAGGACACCCCACAAAAGGGGCTGTATCTCCTGGCTGTTCCCAAGCAGAACCCTGGAGAACCCTGAGCCCTCTTTGCCCTGCAGGGAACAAACAGGTACAACAAGGCCTCCTTGTGCCCCTGTGGCTTCTAGAGATGCACTTTCTGATTAGTTTGTCAGCAGGGCACCCATGGAAAATTCTGGGTTTAAAATGGGCTCTGCATGTCTGTGATCTCAGCTACTAGGGAGGTTAAAGCAAGCAGATTGCAAATTTGAGGCCAATCTGAATAATTTAGTGAGACTCTGTTTCAAAATAAATAATATAAATATAAATCCAGGTGTGATCGTGCACATCTGTAATGCCAGTGCTTAGGAGGCTGAGAGAGGATCGCTGTGAGTCGAAGCCAGCCTGGGTTACATAGTGAGTTCCAGGTCAGCCTGAGACTGTCTCAAGAACAACAAAAATAAAGTAAAATAGAGCTGGGGATGTAGCTCAGTGTTTTTGCTTTCTCATCTCTCCTCACTCCCAGGGCACACAGACACAGACAGACACACACATACACACTGACCCTGGGCATCAAAGTTGGCTGCAGCCGAGGCCTGTCCCAGAGTGTTGATGGCCTCACAGGTGTAGACGCCCTCGTCTTCCAGCACTGTGCTGTGGATCTCAAGGCGCAATGTGTTGGGGCTCACGGACACCTGCAGCCGGGCGTCGCTGCCTGAAGCTTCCCCTAGAGCTTGCAGGGTGGAGGCCACCAGGCGGTCTCCGTGGAGCAGCTGCAGCTGAGCTGGAGGGTCACTGTCCACATGACACAGGATGAGGCCCAGTCGTCCTGGGCCCACGTCTATCAGGGTGGTAAGCGTGGGCTGGCGCGGGGCATCTGCATGGTGGGGAGTGGTCAGGGCCTGGCCAGAGTCCCTCACCCAGGGCTCTGTCATGGTCGCAGAACCCAGGACAAGGAACACCCCCCCCCATGAATGGGACATGCCCTTACAGGACACATGCAGGCTGACCGGGGCAGCTAGGCTGGTGGCTGAGCCTGGGGCCTGGACTTGGCAATGGTAGGCGCCAGCTTGCTTCGAAGTTATAGCTGCAATCCTCAGTGTGGCTGAGGTTGATGCGTGGAGGGGCTGTCCATCCCGAAACCAGAGGTACGAGGCCTCTTGGGGGACCCCCACGGGCACCTGGCAGCTGAGGACAACAGCCTGGCCCTCCTGGAGCTCGGGGGATGGTGAGACCTGGACCCAGGCTCCTGCAGGGACAGACCGAGGCAGGATAGACTTGATGTCGCAACTCCAGCAGTCTGGGGCTGCGTGCGCAGCTGCGCTGGACTCAGGACCCCAGCTGAGTCCCTGAAGAGCCATGCAGACCGCTGCCCAGCGTCAGCTTCACATCTCTGCTCCAGCTCTCTTCTGCCTGGCACTTTCTGCCCACTTTCCAAAGTCATGGTTTGGGTCCGCCCATCACATCCCACCCGTGGAGGCCAAGTTTGCAGGAACCAGGCTGCAGTGTCCTGGAGCCCTAGTCTCGGGCACACGGCCTGCGTGTTTGAATATTTGACAAATGTTGGTCCAACACTTAAAACACTGAAATGAGAGGAGCTTAGGTCAAACTGAGGGCCATCATCCTGACCGCGAACGGTGCGGGTGGCCGAGGGCATGAGGAACAGATCAGCAGCTGTGTGACTGTGAGTCCTTTCCGGCCCTCTCCAGTCCACTCTGCACCCAGCTTGAGGCTACAAGAGCCCAGGCACGGGGAAGTGGGCAAGGGCAGGACGTTATTGGTCCCCAGTTCTGGAGCAGGAGGAGATGAGGGTCTAGAGTGACAGGCAGCCAGGTGGAAACCAAGGGGACAGGCCATGTGGGGACCCAGGCCATATCAGTGCAGAGTTAGCAGGG
Source organism: Thryonomys swinderianus (assembly GCA_004025085.1). Lineage (NCBI taxonomy): Eukaryota > Metazoa > Chordata > Mammalia > Rodentia > Thryonomyidae > Thryonomys > Thryonomys swinderianus. Next base: position 6,392 of record PVIC010036958.1, read on the forward strand.
CCCGTAGATCAGATGCCAGTGAGTGAGCGCCTGAGAAAGACTCTGAGCCTTGAGTTCTCTGCATTTGAAATAAGTATAATAAATAAGAAAAGACACAGAACGAGGATCCAAAGTAAATGTCCAAAACTTGCTGCTGCTAGTCTTTATGGAAAACAAAGCACACATTTTTCTTTGACCTCTACTTTATGAGGATTACTTTTCTTTTTTTCTTGGTTACTTGATCAGGGATAAATTTTTTTGTACCAGGGATCAAACTCAGGACCTTGCGCTTGCCATGAGGTATATGCCTGGCCCTCGGGAGAATTTTTGTAGAATACGAATACAGTATGTATATGTATATGCATTCATACATATATATGCACAATACACATGTATATTGGGCTTTGTATAAGAATCTTAACTATACTTATAACAAAATTATGTTATTAACATAAGCTATGTTAGAAATGTACTAACCAAACTAGCCCCTGCCTCCTAGTGGCTGCTGCAGTTATTACAGACAAAAATATCTACGGGAGACAAGGGAAGGCTGGCCGGCTGGAGATGAGAAAGACTCTCAGTTCTGTGCAAAATCCACAGCACAGCGCAGCCTGACATCTGACCGAGTAGTGCCCTGGTATCAGGGCCTACTGCCGTCAAACGACACACTCACCTCGGACGTGGAAGAGGAGCGAGGCATTGGCCGATCCCAGTATATTTGTAGCCTGGCAGCGGTACCGACCGGAGTCCCCAAGGGCCAGTTCTCGGACCTCCAGCTGCAAGGAGTTGGTGGCGGCCTTGGCCCGGAGCCTACCGTGGGATGGGAGCTGGGCTCCAAGGCTGGCGGCCAGGAGGCGCTCCCCGTGGAACAGGGACAGCTGGGACAGGGGATGACTGTCCGCAGTGCAGATGAACATGGCTGAGTGGCCCTGGTCCGTGTCCAGGAGGGCTGACAGCTTTGGAGGGTCTGGGGGATCTGCGGGAATGGGAGGCTCAGACGGGCAGCCCAGCCCACCACGTTCCAGTTGCTACACTGGCCCCCTGCCCCCTCCCGCCCCACCCCAGCTCCCTGCTTGGCACCCACAGAGCACGCTCAGGACCACAGGCGCCGAGGGCTGGGTGCTGGCCTCGGTGATGAGGTGACAGGTGTACAGGGCGGCGTCGGTCCTGACCACAGAGGGGAGCCTCACGGTCTCCTGGGGGCCCTGAGCCCACAGCACCCCGTTCCGGAACCAGGAGAAGTTGGCCGGGCTGCCGGTGGCTTCCCGGCTCACACTGCAAGTCAGGTTGGCCTCTGCACCCTCCTGCAGCGAGGTGGACGGGGCGATGACCAGGACGGTGGCTGGAGAGCAGGTGACACAGGTTGCTGGAGACGGCCCTTGCTCTGACCACCCTGCCGCACCAGGGACCAGGAGGAAGGGCCGCAGGGGACAGGCCCGTAGCTGGGGCTCCAGCCCCTTCCCCTCCACTTGCCCCTGCCCCTCACCCTGGGCATTGAAGCTGGCAGAGGCCGAGGCATTGCCCAGGCTGTTCCTGGCCTCACACAGGTATGTGCCCTCGTCCTCCAGCACGGGGTTGGGAATCTCCACGCGCAGCAGGTTGGGCGCGTTGGTGACCTTTGTGCGTGGGGAGCAACCCCCACAGGTAGAGCAGCCGCCCCCCGATGATGTGGCCACAACACGCTCCCCGTGGAGAAGCCGTAGATGGGCAGGTGGGTCGCTGTCCACACGGCACAGCAGGAGGCCATGCCGCCCAGTCTCAACTCCAGGGGCATCCAGTTCCAGCCGGGCAGTGAGCGTGGGCTGGTACGGCGCGTCTGTGGGGGGAGAGCAGCGCACTCACTTCATGGCCACTGCTAGGACCCCAGGTCCACTCCGGCTGGACTTGAGAGCAGCCCATCAAAGCCCTGGCCCCAGAGCAGCCACAGCAGCATGCCGGCCATGCACTGCCAAAGAGACACCAGACCAGGGTGGGACTCAGCCCAAACTGCCTTCGTGTGGAGGAGTCTTCTGGGAAAAAGAGGAGTCGTTTTCTAGATGGGACAAACGTGCTATGTGGCTATGAAACTCAGCTACTCCTGTCAAGGGGACTTCTGGAATTCAAATGTGCCCTGAATAAGACAGAGTTTGGGGCTACTGTGGGGTATCTGCGCAGCAGGATGGACAGGGCCTAGTCCATCCAGTGCGAGGGCCCCTGACACCAAATCTACAGGAGCCCGGGAACAGCGCACAGGGCATGCGCACAACCATAGGATTTGGTGTTCCCAGGGGCCCCAGAGAACAAAGCTTGGCCTTTGGCTGGGGTGGCTTTGAGGGGAGGGACCAGGGGCTGAGTGTGGAAGCCAGAGCACTGGGCAGTGGAGGGAGCCCCACCTCAACATCCCAACTACAGCCCTGGGTGGAGAGGTCCTAGTGGCTAGGTCTGTGGGCCAGGGTGGGCTGGGGTCAAACGGGCTGGAAGAGGAGGGCAGCCGCGGGCCCCTGCCTGGCTGGCAGTGCCAGGCAGGCCTACTCACAGAGCACAGTGAGGATGGTGGGCACCGATGGGCCGCTGGTGCTGTGACCGTCCTGGGCACGACAGTGGTAAGATCCAGCATCAGTTCTGGAGGCCGCGGGGAGCAGGAGGCTGCTGCTGGGTCCCTCGAGAAGCAGGGCTCCATTCCGGTACCAGGAGAAGCGGGCGTCGGACCCCGGGCTCAGGCCACTCCTGCAGCTCAGCGTCACCGGCTGCCCTTCCACCACCTCGGCCGCTGGGCTGATGAGGAGTCGGGCGGCTGTGGGATGGCGAAGGAGGGGAGAGGAGGCTGGGGGCTGCAGCCTCACCCCACCTGGCTGCATGGGCCCGTGCTAGATCAGGAGATTCAGACCTACTGGTGATAGCTATCTGCAGCACAGCTGACAACTGAGGCACAGCCCTGCTTGTGCCAGAATCCTGGCTTGACTCATTTGTTACACACCATATGCACCACCTGATAGTTACAACAGCTCCTTTCTCTATACTCCCTCTTTCATCCAACCACTAGTCAAGACCCTGTCCCCCAAATTTAATGAATTAAAAAATAAATGAATGCCTGTGAAGGGTCCTCCACGTTCAGAATCAGTGTGTAAAAAGGAATAGTGTGATGTGTAACATATTTCCCTTTTTGCCTTGCCTTCTAGGAACCTCTGAAGTTGGAAATGATTACATAGCCAGGTCTTTGATATGACCTAGCTAGCTAGTTTAGCCCCAGGTTGAGTACTCTGGACACCTAGAAGGAAGAAGCCCAAGCAGACCTCCTCCTTTGGGACACACACACACACACTCCCACACCATCGGTGCCCATCTTACTATTGGCTTGGAAGTCCAGGGCGGAGGTGGCATTTCCAAGGGTGTTGGTAGCTGTGCACTTGTACTCCCCGCTGTCAGCTGCTTGCAGGTCTCGTATCTCCAGCCGCAGGGAGTTGGGAGCAGAGGACACGGTGACGCGCGGGCTGTGGTCCCTGTCCCCAGAGCTGGCGGCCAGGATGAGCTCCCCGTGGGACAGCACCAGCGTGGCCAGGGGCTCGCTGACCACGGAGCACTGGAGGATGCCCACGAGCCCGGACTGCGTCTCTAGGAAGGCGCTCAGGTGTGGGACGAGGGGCGGGTCTGTGCCGAGACAGAGAAGGGCCTGTCACCCTCCCATAGCATCTCCTGGGACCTCATCAGGACCCCGACCCTGGGTTGAGGACTGTCCTGGAGCTCCCGGGCCGGGCCGGGCTCTCTACGGTCCCGTGAGCCCTTACAGCCGCTCTGAGATCGGGCAGCAGACAGCGCCTAAACTGAGTGGCCCAGGGGGACATCACCAGTATTAGACCGAGTGACACTGTGGGCCTCCTGACAGGACGGCAAGAAGCACTGCGGAGGACACAGCAGTGCAGGGCAGAGTCTTGGAAAAATGCAAACCGAGGGAGCCTTATGCTCTTCGAGCTTCAACATCATGCAAGACAATGAAAGACCGAAGAACTGTCCCAGAAGGACAGGACAGGGGAACAAAGAGGAGCAACAATCCAAGCTGAAACAGGTGAACCTGGGCTGGATCCTGGACCTGAGGAAAAATGCTGCAAAAGACATTATTGGGTCAATTCCTAAAATCTGGATGAGCCGGTAGCTCAGCGTTGGATCAGTGTCACATGTCCCAATTGGGGACCTTGTACTGGAACGGTGCAGGGAACGGTCTTGGGAAATACATGCAGGGAGGTCAGGGAAGAAGAGGCATCATGTTTGCAGCTGTAGGAATAGAAATGTGGACTGGCTTCGACTTACAGTGGTTCTGCCTACAATTTCTCATCTTTACAATGATGTGGAAGCAGCCTGTGTTCTACGGAAGTTCAATTTTGAAGTTTCAGTTTTGATCTTTTTTCCCTCACTAGTGATTTGTGGTACTAACCTGGCTTGAGGTGCCGGGCAGTGAAGGGAGCCACAGCCCCCAGTTGCCACACGATCACAAAGACAAACCACTGGCCCAGGGATTCAATAAATTGCACAAGCCACGCAACTCTTGATTATGAAGTAGGCTGCGTGTTAGGTGATTCTGCTAATCTATAGGTAATGGAAGTGAGCTGAGTGCGTGTGCTGAAGGAAAGCTAAGCAAAGCTGTGATGTTTAGTAGGTGACCTGTAGAGAAAAAGGGAGACTACAAAGTACATTTACCCAAATGTTACATTCATAGAATTTAGGTTATAGGTATAAAATAATTCTTTTTTTTTAGATAGGGTCTTGCTTTATAGTTCAGGCTGGCCCTGAGCTCACTATGTAGCTCAGGCAAGCCTTGAACTCAGCAATCCTTCTGCCTCTGCCTCCTGAGTACTGAGGATAGAGGCATGAGCCACCACACCCAGCATTGGTGTGTGGTACTGATTGCTGGTGGGCATGAGTCACACCCCCCCCCGTATTGTTATATGTGGTTACTGGGGATCGAACCAGGGATCTTGAGTTTGCTAGGCAGGCGCCAGAACCACTGAGCTAAATCTCCTCTCTATACTATTCTTGCAACTTTCTTAGTTTGCTGGGGATCGAACCAGGGATCTTGAGTTTGCTAGGCAGGCGCCAGAACCACTGAGCTAAATCTCCTCTCTATACTATTCTTGCAACTTTCTTAGTTTGAGCTTATTTCTAAATACAGCTTAGTACTAGGTGCTGAACCTAAGGGCTCACACATGTGAGGCAAGCCCTCTGCCACTGAGCTTCATCCCTAGCTTCAAATAAAATATTTTGAAAAATAGGAGGAAACTGAGACCCAGGGAGGTGAAAGCCTTGCCCAGGTGTGCACAGCTGGTCCGTAAATTCCAGACCACCTGTCTGCAAAGGCCACTCAGTTTCAGCTCCTGTGCTAGGGACCTCAGCCCTCCAGCAGGGCTCCATTCTCCCGTCTTGCCCTGGTAGTGTCCACTGCCGTCCCACCCTGGCCACTTACGGCGGACCACCACGCTGACAGGGTCGGAGTGCACGCTGCCCTGGGTGCTCTGAACCTTGCAGAAGTAGAAGCCAGTATCAGCCCTGGTGGTCGAGTGCAGCTGGAGGGTGGGGGTGTGGGCATCCTCCAGTAGGACCTGGTTCTTGTACCAGCTGTAGCGGGGCTCACTGGGCGCCTCCTTGGGCGTGTCACAGGCCAGCGTCACTTTCTGGTTCTCCAGGATGGGGCCAGATGGAGTCACCTTGACCTTGGCCACTGTGAGAGCATCACAAAGCATGCTGGGAGATTCCCGAATGATTCCTAGCCCTGATGTCTTGGAATGCTGGGGCACAGCTGCTCAGCTTCAGTCTCTGCAGATTCGACTTCACCGTCCTCACCTCGCATGCGGTACAGGCTCTTAGGGTCCCCTAATGTCTCCATCCGACTCACCAGAGTCCTCCTGACATCCCGCCTCTCGGGGAGGGGCTGACATCCACTTTACACTGAGGCAGAACTGTCTACCCTTGGATCCCGCAGGCACCTAGCCGCCAGCCTTCAGCTCCACCCTGGCCCAGACTCCTCCCCGCCCCTTCGCTCGATCCCGCTCCCCGGGACTCACTGAACACATGGAGGCTGACAGGCAGTGAGGCTGAAGAGCCCACCGCATTCCCGGCTTGGCACGAATAGACCCCAGAGTCATTCCAGGCTGCCTGGGGCAGCTGCAGCACGGGCCCGGCGGCTTGGAGGTGCGCCCCGTCCTTGAACCACTGCACGGAGCTGACGGCCGGGTAGCTGCTGTTCACTTGGCAGGTGAATGTGACCAGAGTCCCCGGGAGGATGTTCTGCCCCGTGGGGCTGAGGAGGATCTCCACGCCCTTGGGAGCATCTGCAAGTCCCCGTGGGGGTGTCAGGTGAGGTGCAAGTGAGGACAGAGTGGGGGACTCTTCTCCCTGCCTTCAAAAGCTCTGCTGTAAGGAGGCCACCCAGGAGCACATCAGAGCAAGCATCGCCCTGTCCTCTCCCGCCCCTCCCCGTCCGTTCCCTTCCTGTTCCACTCAGACTCTGCTACTGTGGTTGGTTACGCCCTTGCTTCTGCTGCTGCCTTCTGTAGTTTCTGCCTCTCAGCACTGCCGCTGCCCTGTTCTGGTTGGGACGGAGAAAGTGAAAGGTGCCGCACTGCTTCAGTGGCCTGCGGCCGCTGTTTGAGAAGAGCAGCCTGCTACAGGTAGAGGGCTAAAGGCAGCATCACATTAGTTCTCAGAAGAATCATTGATTTGTAAGGAAGAGACCAGCAGGGGTAAGAAACTGCGATTCTTCAAATCTTGTTCCAAGGTCTCTATGTAAACATGCTAATAAAAGGCTCGTGTTTCCAAGGGCCAAGGCTACCTCCTTTCCTTCTCCTCCAGTTCCATGAGATAGGAACAATGTATCGCTAACTCCACTGCACAGAGTGGACAACAGCGGTCCAGCAGGGAAGGGACTTGGGCAGCCTTTGCCTCTCTTGTGGGGAGGGCAGGCAGCCTGACACCAGGACCAGGTGTCTTTCTAGAACAGCAGCGTTTGCCTGAGCTGGAAGAGGTGTAACTCATGGTGAAGACCTGACTTTCTCCTACTTACGCAGCTATCTCCACCTGTGCTGCCTTTGAGGCCCGAGTGCACCCAGCCTGGAGTCAGGGACGAAGCTCTGTTTCTAGGGGCTGCTTTGTGTCAGGGAGCCACGGATGTGGCTCAGTAGCGAGGGCACCCCTCCCTGAGCACTCACGCTGCACATGGAGGAAGACTTGGGCCTGACTTTTATGGTTGGCCACTGAGAGCTGACAGAACAGAGTCCGGCCATGGTCCAGCCAAGACAGGACCATGTGTAGAGTCTCCGTGTGGCTGACGCCGTCTTTAGGGTCAAGTTTCTGCGAGCTGGAGGTGGCAGAGCGAGTGTGGTCCTGGCCCTGCCACTGCAGGCTGACTGGCTTCTGCAGACACACGTAGGGTGTGGAACATTTGACAGCCACCTCTGTGCCTTCGAGCAGCTCCTCGGGGGACGTGATGGTGGGTGCACGGGGCTCCTCTGGCGACAAAGACAGGAGAGCTCAAGACCCTGGTTGGCCATACTGAGATCTCTTTCCCTGGCAACGCCAGGCGAGGGCTGAGTCTGGACCAGAGATCTCGGGGACAAGAGAGAAGCTTCGAGGAGGAAGCGGAGTGGGTCTGGGCAGAGCCAATATTAGCTGAGATGAGATCAGCACAAGGATGAGGCGTGAACCGGGGAGCCAGAGCCCACCCCATCCTCACCTGTCACAGTGACTGAGGTGCCTTTGAGATCTGACCAGCGATCGCCCTCATTGATCTCAAAGCGGAAGTTGTAGGACCCAGCGTCCTGAAGCTGCAGGTCCCTGAGCAGCAGGCTGCAGGTTCCGTGGGTCATTTCTCCGAGCAGCTGCGCATGCCCATGGAAGCGTGACTCCACCAGCTCGGGGCTTACCGAGTGGATCACCACCTGCCGAGTGCTCGAGTAGTCATAGTACCAGATGGCAGTGATGCCATTGGGCACCTGCACATCGGCAGGAAAGCTGAAGGCACAGGGGATGAGCAGGCAAGACCCCTTCACACCCTGCACGCTGTCAGGACTGGAGACGCTCCATGAGGGCTGGCCTGCAGGGGGGGGGACACGATGGTACAGCCTGGGGACCCACAGAGCCCCGCCACCCTCTGCTCGAGGAAGGTGCCCCACATGGGCCCCAGACCCCCCCCATCCCCGCAAGACCCCTAGCACAGCCCCTCTCCATGCCTCTGGGGGTTGTCCCTTTCCTAGAGTTGCTCAGAAGCTTGGCAGGGCGGCTGCAAGAGAAACTTGGGCCTCCTGCTCATCCCGCCCCTACCTCCCGTGTCCTCCCTTGAGCTCAGCAGCCTGACGTCACCCGGCTTACCTGGGCGGAGGACTGAGACGAAGACTAGCAGCTGGAGCAGAAGGCCCATAGCAGCGCCCGCTGGTTCGGGTGCCTAAGAGGGGGATACACTGGGCTGGCTGGGCACACAGGGGTCTCCTTAGAACACCCCCAGGCATTCAGCCCCAAAGCTGCTAGGAGTCCATCCCTGCATCCCCACCTGCTGTGCTGGCCAGCTCAGGGAGGGGCAAGTCGCCTCAAGACGTCCAGAGTAACCACCAGCAGGGAGCCAGGAGCCCACCTCCGAGGCTCAGGCTGTGCCTAGAAATGCCCTCACTTGGTGGTGTGCCCCAGAAAACGTTTTATGCCCTTTAGCCCTACCCCCAAGCTCTTTCCCCGCCCCTCAGGCACTTAGGACCAGAGCTTACGAACAGCTGTTTCAACCTCCTCCTTCACTTCCCAGCCCCCTCCTTCCTACTTGAGCCGGCAGGAACTGGAGCCCAGAGACAGGCAGTGACTTATTCAAGGAACCCAGTGACAAGGAGGGTTTCTTACTAGGAATTTTTTTCCTTATCACTAGCCTTACAGGCTATAGGACATAATGAGTCTTTTGGGTTTTTGTTTTTTTGTTTTTTTGGCAGTACCAGGTATCAAACCCAAGGTCTTTGCACCAAACCTTCCACTTCTCCTTCCTCCTCTCTCTCTCTCTCTCTCTCTCTCTCTCTCTCTCTTTGAGATAGGGTCTCCCTAAAACACTAAATTGCCCAGCTTAAGCAATTAGGATCTTCCCACCCCAGTCTCTCAGAGTGTTGGGATTACAGGATCATGCCACTAGTCTTGGCCATAATGGAGCTTGACTCGGTTTACCAAAGTGCTGTCTTTAAGAGTCACTCCTGGGGCTGGAGGGTTAGCTCAGTGGTTCTGGCGCCTGCCTTGCAAGTGCAAGGTCCTGAGTTCGATCCCCGGTAACCACATACAATGCTGGGCGTGGAGACTCACGCCCACCAGCCATCAATACCACATACCACAGTGCCGGGTGTGGTGGCTGACACCTGTAATCCCAGCACTCGGGAGGCAGAGACAGGAGGATTGCTGAGTTCCAGGCTTGCCTGGACTACATAGTGAGCTCAGAGCCAGCCTGAACTAGAGACCCTGTCTCAAAAGGAAAAAAAAAAAAAAAAGTTGCTCCTCTGTTTAAAAATCTTCTATGGCCTTTAAGAGTTTAAGACTCCCATTTCTTGCCCCGTCTTGTCTGCCCACAAGCTCCTAGCTACCCAGCTGTTACACCTACCCATCACAATGGGAAATCTTTGTCTCCGAAAACCTTAACCAGACTTCAAGATCAGCACAGATGGACTTTCAGCTGGAAACTCCCCTTCAGAGTCCTGGTAGTGACCTTTGAGTTGTCTGTGTTTGCCTGGCCCGGGCAGGTCATGAGCACTCATTTTGGAGGACCTGGTACTAAGGATGTATGGGCCCAGCAGCACAGAACCCCCAGGCACACTTAGGGAACTGCTCAGTAAGTGAGAAAATGATGTGGATCGCTGAACCCCTTTGGGGGTTCAGAGTAGAAGCAAGGAGGTAACAGGGCAAGTCTGGGTGTGTCAGGTGGCACAATGCCCTGCCCAGCACATAGCCTACAAATGTGAGGTTAGTGTCTACTGTATACCACACAGAAGAAAGGGCCTGGCTGTAGAGTGCCTCTGGGGTGATGGGGCTCTCTGGGACCCCACAGGTATGAATTAGGGAAGAATAGTTCAGCAAGAAGGCCCTTGTTAAATCCCCAGTACCACAAAGGGAAAACAAAGTCAACATAGTCTCATGAAATGACCCAGGAATCCCCATTCCTAGGCAAATATGGAAACGTAAGGAAAGCAAGGGACTTAGGGAGGTACTGGTATGTTAAGGTTCATAGCAGCATTTTTAACAATAGCCAAAAGGTAGAAATAGTGGCAGTGTCCAAATCAGAATGGACAAGCAAAATGTTCTATGTGCATGGATGGAGCAGCCATCAGCTGTAAGGAGGAGTGACTGAATTTGCTATGTTGCCTCATCTGGCTTTGAACTTGCAGCCCTCCTGCTTCAGCATCCAAAATAGCTAAGATTCCAGGCATGCCCCACCATGGCAGGCTGAAAACACTGAACAAAATCAGCCAGACACTAAAGGGTGAATATTGTATAGTTCTATTTACATGAAACTTCTGGAATACATAAATTCTTAAAAACAAAGCATAGAATAGAGGTTACAGGAGCCCAGGGTGGAGAGAGTAGAGTTAGTATGTAATAAGTACAATTTCTATCTGGATACTGAGAAAGCTCTGAAAAGAACTTTCCAGATGCAGTGGTTACACAATATTGTGGATGTACATACTGCTACCAAGTATAGTTAAAGACAGTTAATACGGGAAATCCTATATTATGCACATGGTACCCTACACACACACACACACACACACTGCCAACTTTGCAATCCTCCCTGGGACCTGCTGACTCCACAGAGTGCTAGGAGGGCCTGGGGAGGCTGGAAGTGGAGGCAGGAAATGCATGACATCACCCATCCTCCTCAGCTAACTGCTGGCTACCCCAGGGCACACCTGAGAAGGAGCAGAGCAGAGGCCAGGCTCAGATGGTGGCTGAGGTCCTTCAGTGCTTGACCACTGCTGAGCCCATTGCAGAAGACAGGAGGAATGTCCTAGTAGGGAGCATGGCAAGAGCATAGGCAGGACAGGAAGAACTCTATTACGCAGGTGACCAGTAGTACCTGTCCTCAGCTGGAGGCAGTCCTAGGCCTGCTCCATTTCCAGGGCTCTGCACCTCAAACTTGGTATCAGCTGTTGGTCTCAGGAGATGACCCAGACCCACACAGAGTGTCAAGCTCAGCCCCTCTGCAGGTGGGGACATCAGCAAGCTGTATCCCCAGCTCCCTGACTCCTCCTGTTTAGGTGCCAGAAAGGACAATACTGGAAATACTGGATATTATATAATTCCTAGAGACATAAATTCCTAGATACAAAATTCATAGAAAGCTAGTGGATGGTTGATATACAGATCTCAGAAAGGAGCATGTAGGAGGACTTTCTAGAAGCACCCATAACACCTGGCAGATGTCACCTATGCCTAGCCCAGCATCAACCCCATAGGGTCCATTCCACTGGAGCCCCCAATCGGGGCGAATCTGTGGCATCCATTTTGCAGCAGGCTGTTTGTTATCACTGAAAACTCTAAAAGGTTCAGCATCACTGACTTAGCCTGTTCCACACCAAAGACCAACCTTGGCCCAGAGAACTGTTCTTGAAAAAGAAAGAGCAGGCACAAACCCAGAAAGAGAGGCTGTTGTCCCTGTGTGAAAGCTGGTGTTTTGGGTTGGGGTGGCTGGGCCTAGTGCATGCCCAGTGCCCCCTGATGGTGGTGATTCCAGCCCTGGAGAAGGGGCAAAGGATATATATTAAAGGAAAAGCATTCCTATGGCCCTCCATCAAACACTGACTCTTTGGAACAACACTTCTCCCAAATAGAAGTTCCTGACATCCATCCTTGTGTTCCTGAGTCTTGGGTGCTCCAAATACAGAATTTTTAATCCTCACTCATGGAACTGGAATCAGGATGGGTTGGGGTGTTCCATGGGGGCTCAAGTTCGCTGTGTG
>PVIC010036959.1:0-18312 GCA_004025085.1 Thryonomys swinderianus
TCTCAAAAAAACCCAAAAAACAAAAAACAACTCCCAAGAGAAGAAGTGGTGTCTGTGGGTAACCCATTTCCCAGGCCTACTTCTGTCTCTCTTATGTAGAAGCTATTTTTTTTCTCAATAAATATTTCTTATTCTTAACGTTCATTGTTCCTAGAATTCATTCCTTGATTTTAGAGGACATGAACTTGCTATATCAGATAGCTAGAAGGTTGAGAGTTATAATATTTACCTTATATTACTTGGGGGTCCATATATCATTCCTATATCATATACCCTGTATATCACAAGGACTAGTTCTGGTGCTGGTTAAAAGGGTAAAATATAGAGAGGTTCAGATAATCTTTTTGGTACTCATAACAAAGCTAGGGACACAAAAGACATGTATCAGAAATAACTAACGGGCCGGAGGGTTAGCTCAGTGGTTCCGGCGCCTGCCTCACAAGCGCAAGGACCTGAGTTCGATCCCCGGTAACCACATATAATGCTGGGTGTGGAGACTCATGCCCACCAGCAATCAACACCGCATACCACAATGCCGGATGTGGTGGCTCATGCCTATAATCCCAGCACCCGGGAGGCAGAGACAGGAGGATTGCTGAGTTCGCAGCGGCTTGCCTGGGCATCATAGTGAGCTCAGGGCCAGCCTGAACTACAACGCGAGACCCTGTCTCAAAAAGCAAAAAAAAACAAAAACAAAAACAAAAACTACACCAGGGCCAGAGATTTAGCTCAGTGGTTCTGGCGCCTCCTTAGCAAGTGCAAGGTTCCTGGTTTGATCCCCAGTAACCACATACAATAATACTTTGCATGGTGACTCACGCCCACCAGCAATCAGTACCACATACCACAGCGCCAGGAATGGTGGCTCAAGCCTGTAATCCCAGCCCTGGAGAGGCAGAGGCAGGAGGATTGCTGAGTTTGATGCTTGCCTTGGCTACAGTGAGCTCAGGACTAGCCTGAACTACAATGTGAGACCCTGTCTCAAAAAAAAGAAATACCTAACACCAACAGGGGGTAAAAAGTGACAATAATAAACAAAGCATCCCTGAGCTGTAAGCCAACTCCAAGTACAATATAAGAAAAAGAGTGAGAGGATACAGGAGAAATATTTAAAGAAATACTGTTCAATAATTTTAAAAATTTGATTAAAACTGAGTAGAGAAAATAAAGATCTATAGAAGAGACAAGGAAAATCAATACTTTGAAAAAAATGCAACTTCAGAATGTGCCCCAGTTTCCCTTTTACCCACAAATTGACCATTTTCATCTGTAAATTGCTCTTCCTCCATACTCAAACACATGTTAATGGCTGCATTTAACATAGCCCAGATAGAAGGAATATACATCCTAGACCACCCATCTTGAAGACTTCTCAAGAGCCATTAAATATACATAGTTCCAGATCATAATATTCCTCTCTCTTGAAGGCCCATCTGATTTCTTAGAGTGTGTACTTTAATTGCTTTGTAATAAATCCCTTTATGTCTGTTATTGTCCTGAGGCAGGATTCGGCAAACTTTGCAATATAATTCTACAGATATGGTGGATTTAGAAACTTCCTAAGCCTTTGTTCAGTGACAAAATCTTACATGCCTACATATTGAAGAATTTCCAAGAATCCCAAGTATAATTAAGAAAGGAGTTGTGGGTATAGATCAATAGAAAAGATTTGACTAGAGGCCCCAGCTGAAAGGGGGAAGAGAAGGGGAAGAGTGTGGAGGAAGGAGATAGAGGAGGAAAGTTAAACCAGAGGATGGGAAGGAAGAGGGAGTCAAGGAAGAAGAAAGGAGAAAAGGAAGAGAATTATATGAAAGCATATTATAATCAAGTGCTTAAAACTGACAATAAGGCTGATACATGCCTATAACCCCAGCACTCAGGAGGTTGAGGCAGGAGGATTGTTGAGTTGGAGGCCAGCCTGTACTACATAATAAGTTCAAGGCCAGCCTGAGCTATAACCATGAGATCCTGCCTCCTCTCCTCCCTAAAAAGAAGAAAATTCACAATGAGAAAGATATTAAAAGACATAGGGAATAACAAAGGGAATGGGGGGATAAGATATGTTATACAGTGAGGAACAAAAACAAGGATTATAATATTTCTTGCTGGGTATGGTGGTATACTCCTATTATCCCAGCAGTCTGGGAGGCTGAGATTGAAGGATCTGAGTTACAGAGGGAGACCTTGTAACAAACAAGTGAACAAACAAACAGAATATATTTTTCTTGGAAACAATACTATAAGGCAATGGAACAATATCTTTTTTTTTTTTAAAGACAGGGTTTCGCTTTGTAGTTCAGGCTGGCCCTGAACTCACTATGTAGTCCAGGGCAACCTCGAACTCACAGCTTCCCCTCCTGCTTCTTGCCTCCAGAGTGCTGGGATTATAGGCGTGAGCCTCCAGGTGGGCACTGTGGTATGTGATTACCCGAGACTGAATTTGGGACCCTGTGCTTGCCAGTTGCTGGAACCACTGAGCTAAATCCCTGGCCCAATATCTTTAAATTACTGAAAGAAAAACACTGGAGGGCCGGAGGGTTAGCTCAGTGGTTCCTGCACCTGCCTCGCAAGCACAAGGTCCTGAGTTCGATCCCCGGTAACCACATACAATGCTGGGCGTGGAGACTCACGGGCACCAGCAATCAATACTACATACCACAGTGCCAGGTGTGGTGGCTCATGCCTGTAATCCCAGCACTCGGGAGGCAGAGACAGGAGGATTGCTTAGTTCAAGGCTTGCTTGGACTACATAGTGAGCTCAGAGCCAGCCTGAACTACAAAGTGAGACCCTGTCTCAAAAAAAAAAAACCACTGGAAACCTAGAATTGTATATTTAGTTATGTAGTAAACAATTCAGTAGCTTTTAACTCTAGTCCCAAAGGATGGAGCATCTAAATCTTTGGAATTTCCCAAGGCACTAGAGTGTCTTTACTATTCATGGTGGGGGCAGATGGTTTATGCATGAGATAGTTTTGGAGGGACACTAGTCAAACAAAAAGATCAGCCACAGAACTAAGGTGTTGATGCTTTGCGTCACCAAACCTCTTGGAAGCAAAAGTGGTCTGCAGATTGAATTCCACCAGGTAGCCAGTTACTCAGTCAAACTGTTATAATGAGTCTCCAATGAACACCCTGGCCAGAAAGTTCTGCTGAACTTTACTGGTTAGTAATCTGTGTGCATTGTTACACATCACTGTGCTGGAGGATGATGATGCATCTTGGACTTCATGGGAATAAAGTACTATAAACCAGAACTGCAAAATGGAACTTTCAGTTAAAATTATTCCTTTAGAGACTCGTGGCTTCTCTAAACTTCTGGAGCTTATGCCCAGAACATAAAGAGTTACTCTGACCTCACCTCAGCCCATATGAAAGTTCAGAATAGGCAGAATAGGCACAGCAGGCCCAGAGCCCAGTTTCCTTTCCGCAAGAAAAGAGAAAATAGGGTAGAGACGACTGGAAGCCATAAAGCAAGTGTGAAGATTTGCATTATCTCTTGGTGCTCTTTCTCCCCTCTGTTCCTTACTATAAAAGATTCTTACACACCTATACACAGGGAGAGGGTAATTCGAGGCAAATGGGCCTCCTATCTCCTCAGAGCTGGCTCTGAATAAATCCTTTTTCCTTTCTACGAAAATAAATGGCCTCCTTTGATTAGATCATGGCAAGGAAATGAACCTGAACATATGAACTCATGTGGTTGTAAGCAGTGAGGTAGGACAGAGAAATAAAAACTACACAGAAAGAAAACAAGGAAATGGAGATTTAAATAGCTGTACTTTTTAACTGGGCGTGGTGGTGTACACCCATAATCCTAGCACTTGAGAGGCTGAGGCAGAAGGAACTCCTGGAGCTCAAGCCAGCCTGGGCTACATAGTAAATTCAAGACTACTCTGAACTACAACTAAGAAAAGGTCTGCCTATTTCTGTTTTAGTTGCAACTGGTCCTTTTTATTAACTTGTGAATATACCACCTTTTTAGGACTTTCCATAAATCTGAAATAGTGTAGTACCTGACTTGAGTGAGACCCTCTCTGGAAACCTGCAGCTCTCAACAAACAACAGGAAAACTACTAAATGGTCATGCTGTCTTCAGCAAACAGAACAGATGGCCATAAAGAAGTTTAGGACAGGACATACAATCTCCCTGGCACCTAGAAGTCCGGTATTATCTACACACCTGCACTGACTATCCTGGGAACTTTGACCTCAAGCATTCCATTCCAGGCTCCTTAAAATTACAGCCCCCTTTCCCAAACTCTATAAAAATTTATCTTCTCCTCCAGTCAGGGGCTGACATCTTTCTGTTTCAGCTTGTCTGTACCCAGGCAGAATAGAACAGCTCTTTTTATTCATACAAAGTCTGTGTCTGGGTGGTTTCTCCTGGGCATTGATCACTATTATCTTACTTTGATATATATCATATATATATATTATTATATATGTGATATATATCATATATAAAATAATATATATCATATATATTATATATAATATATATGATATATATATATATATAATTGATCATTATTATCTTACTATGGGCAGGATATCTCCCACCCACTGTAAAATACTAAGACTACAGATTTTTAAATTCCACAGGCTTCTACCACCCAACATTCCTAAGACTCTACCTACCATTGTAGTGTGCCTCTGAGCACCCATATGCTGTTCTAAATCTTTTTCTTGCCTCTTACTGATGCTTCCTGAAAATTCTTTTTCTGCTATCACAGTTAATGAACCTCAAGCTTATTCTACACCCCCTCCACTCCCTGCCACCCACAGTACTGGAAATCTCGCATCTGGGATACCTCTAGATCTCACCCTACACACCTGTTTTTCACTGGTGCTAATTTGTATCTTTATTAAAATAACAGTAATTGGTAGTGCCGGGCGTTGTGGCTCATGCCTGTAATCCCAGCACTTGGAAGGCAGAGACAGGAGGATTGCTGAGTTCACAGCGGCTTGCCTGGGCACCATAGTGAGCTCAGGGCCAGCCTGAACTACAAAGCGAGACCCTGTCTCCAAAAAGCAAACAAAACAAAACAAAAAAAACAAAAAAAAACCAGTAATTGGGCCAGAGATGTAGCTCAGCAGTGCTGTGCCTACCTGGCAAGCACAGGGTCCTAAGTTTGATCCTGAGGGAGGGGGTGCACAGGACTGTAACTGTAGTGCTTTCTTGAGCTGAGTTATTCTAGTTCCATGAACTACTTGAACTAATTACAGTAAGTAGTAATTGAGCCTTCAGAGGGGATTTTGGAACTCTTGATTTATAGCAAGTTAGTAAAGAAGACAAGATAAAACAACATGGGGCTTGCAGTTGGAATCTAAACTGGAGAGGCATTATTTGTCCCCTCAATCTACACAATCTATCATTATTTCTAGGTATACAGAGGCAGAAGTAAACTGAATTGCCTGGCTGATGTCTGCTGAAGAACTGCTTGGTGGCAGGTAAAAATCCCTATACCTTCTGGGGTCACAAAAGTTTCTGTATCTAAGCCAGAGTGGTAGCACTTTTGGGAGACTGAGGCAGGAAGTCAAAAGTTCAAGCCCAGCCTGGACAATTTATCAAACCTGTGCTCAAATAAAAAAAAAACAAACTAAAAAAGAGCTGGAATTGTATCCTAGTATAAAGGCCCTGGGTTCAATCCCCAGTACCACCAAAACAAACAACTCACCTTCAAAAAGACATGTACCTCCCAGGGAAGGAAGAAATGAATTGTTGAATCTATTTAATATGTTATAATACTTAGCAATTTCATTCAAGGATGATAAATATGTATCTTCTGTGATGTTAAACAGTTCTTAAAAATCAATGATGAAGTATTATATTTTTTTGTTTTTCTGGCAAATAGGTTTTAAATCAAGTGAATCTTACATTTAGAAGAGAAATACTCTATTTCCAATGTTTTTTAAGTGGTAGATTTATCAACTTTATAGGTGACTTTTTGTCAACCAAATCACATATCAATGAACACTTTTTTTTGTGTGTGTGTTACTGGGGGTCAAACTCAGGACCTTGTGCTTCCAAAGTAAGCATGGTACCACTTGAGCTAAGTGTCTGGCCCTGATGAAAACATTTTCAAATATCCATTTTCAAAATACTTTCTCTGTTGGGCAAATTACTTTCAAGACATAGCGCTTTTTTTTTTTTTTTACTTAATATTGAAACAATATATTTACTCTAAAGACATTTTTAAAGTATTTGCTGTACTCCTCCTATCCCCAACATTTCCTAAAAAAAATACTACTAAAATATCACTTATTATCAAAGAAATTCATAAAATTTGGAACATTTGATATTTTGTAAAAGAAAATGCATTACATCATTGAGTTTGGCTATTCTTTTTAGTAATTTGCCCCAAAACAACCCAGTTAATTTCTATCTTGTTCTACACAACTCAAAGAGCTCTCTGTACCTATCACAAATGTAAAAACTCAATATAGCAATATGTTGTAATATGCAAAAGGGTATGAATGACTAAGGGTGTATCATTCAACTCCACCTCTGTTTATGATGTCATGTAGTTTATGAAAGTCTGATATGTGGAGCTAATAAGGATATCATTGTTGATGTATAGCTAAGTTATAGTAAAGAATGCAATACATACTTTTATGATGAAAGAGTTATAATACTTTTTCCCAAATTTAAATGGATCATCTGAAAAATGTTACTGATAGATTGCTTCTATGTAGCAATATGATAGACACAAAGTGATACATTAGAAAAAGTGTCTGGCAGGAGATTTAGCTCAGTGGTTCTGGCACCTGCCTAGCAAGGTGCCTGGTTCAATCCATGGTAACCACATACAACAATACTGGGCGTGGTGGCTCATGCCCACCAGCAATCAGTACCACACATCACAATGCAGGGTGTATAATCAAGCCTGTAATCCCAGCACTCGGGACAGAGGCAGGATGATTGCTCTGAGTTTGAGGCTTGCCTGGGCTACATAGTGAGCTCAGGGCCAGCCTAAACTACAAAGTGGGACCCTGTCTCAAAAAAAAAAAAAAAATTAGGAAGAGGGAGAATAATAAAAAGACAAAACCTATTTTTACAAGACTCAGTTGTGTATGATATGTGGGTGAGAGAAGAACCAACACTATAGTTGGCTGCCAATGTCTTTCTCTTATTCTCCTTATAGGATTCCACTAGAGAGGAAAACAGGAAATATTTAGAGATCAGAATATGGCAGTATTTGCTGCTAATGGACTATGAACACATAAAAGGTACATGGAAGGAATTTCTTTCTTTTAAGGGGAAACCTTTCCTCTGTTCTGGGCATGCAGGAAAGTTCCTTGTATAGATTGTGTGTGTGTCACACTGCACCTCCAATATCTCCGCCCACAGGGAAGGGATGATATCTTTGCCTGTACCACAAGAAAGGTGTATACAGTCTATTAACTGGCACAGGGCGATCAGAGGGACCCAACAGCTACGGGAAACAGTCATAAGATAAAGGGACAGAACAAGCAGTGTATATAAGTTTATATGAAGAGTGCAGTAGACTGGGAAGGGTATGGAGAGCCTGGGGGTTCTGGTGTGACTGCCAGAAACTGGAAGAGATGAGGAAGTTAGCCCATGGAGATTTCAGGTAAACAGAGGTAAGGAGGCTGCAAGTGTTAGAGAATAAAAAGGCATGGATTACTAGGTGTTGAGGAAACAGCCATCACACAACTTGCCATGCCTTTTCAGAATCACACAGGGTCCTGGGTCTGGGGCATTCCCTTTTATGGGAGTTGGGTATAAAGCTATCACTTGGCTTCATATTCTTCTTTCTTTTAAGGGGAAACCTTTCCTCTGTTCTGGGCATGCAGGAAAGTTCCTTGTATAGATTGTGTGTGTGTCACACTGCACCTCCAATATCTCCGCCCACAGGGAAGGGATGATATCTTTGCCTGTACCACAAGAAAGGTGTATACAGTCTATTAACTGGCACAGGGCGATCAGAGGGACCCAACAGCTATGGGAAACAGATGCTCACAATAGATACTTTCCTGCTTCATCTCTCCTCCCTCCTTTTTATAAACAAAGTGTTGTTTCAAACGGTACCTTATACATTAATTCCTCTTTCCTGACTTCAAACCCCAGAGAAGACGCAGAGGGCTGAAGTCCGAGGGATCCTACTGATGGTCAGCATTGTTATGTTGTTTGTTTTTCGTCAAATAATGGAGTCCCTCACCCAAGACTGTTGGATCTTTCTACCTAATGATGGGGTTTATACTTCCTCAAAAATGACAGGGGCTCAAGGTTTAAGGACAGTGTACCTGTAATACATTAGCTTAAAATCAATAACACACATCACTGCAGCATGCATGCCCTCCGATCTATTGATTTAAAATACTTTTTCCTTCTTGGTACTGGAGACTGAACCCAGAGCCTTTGAAGTGAACTCTATTCCTAGCCCTTTTTAATTTTATTTTTAAGCCAGGGTCTAAATTGTCTAGGCTCAGCTTGAACTTCCAATTTTCTGCCCTAGCCTACCAAGTGTCTGAGATCACAGGTATGTGCCACAATTCCCAGCATGATATTATTACAACTCACCAACCCCATCCCTGTATAAAAATTCTAGAAAAAGTCTTTGCATATAGATACAAACAAGCTATGAGGGAGATTATCTCTTGTACTACTGGCTACAGTAGTGAAAAACTGAAAACAATATAAATGCTGTGTTTATCAGCTTAATGAAACTTAGCTCCAAATTCATCCTTCAATACTTATTTGTAATAGGGAAATTACTTTAAGCATTTATCATTTATAAAGAGGATGACGTTCACCTTTCCTAGAAGAGGGTGCTGAATAGATACTGCAGAAGGAAGAAGCTCCTGGTACTCATTTCACAAATGTACTACGGTCAGCAGTGTGGGAATTAGGGTATTACAGTGCTACTCTGACCTACTCACAGGCCAGCAACTCTGGAGCCCTGATCTGTCCTAGTGGTCACCTTTCCACAGCCCTACTTACAAGGATACTGTGCACTCTAGGCCATCCCACATTAGTACCCTAATTCCCTCTGCTTGCCTGGTCCACATTTTGTACTACTGGCTTTGTCTTCCATGCTGTTCCTTTGGGCACAATATACTCCAGACCACCCACTCACAAGAGCACACTCAGTCTTTCTGCAAGCCTGACTACTGGCCAAAACTTACCTGTATTCCAGGAGGCTACCAACTGATTGCCTAGTAACTAGACTAGGTCTAGCCTTTGAAAACCAGAAAACAACTCTGCCTCTCTGTAGGTAACAACTACATTTTCTCTTCTGTATCCATCTTAGAGAAGTTTGAAGTCTGCTTATATTCCTTCCAAGTTTTTGCTTCCTTAGGCACTCTCTGTTAGTTCTGTGCCATCACCTATTCAAATCATTGGTTTCTATTACCTAACTAGATCCAAATTGATATGGTAAACATCAATCAGAAGATGACTACATAAATTATGTACACTGAGTTATACAATAGGATATTCTCCAGCTAATAAAAAATTGACTTCCAGTTGCTAGTCCTGTATGTAAAAAGCCTTGGTGTTGGTGGGAGCCACAGGAGCAGTCACTGCTGCCACTGCTATTGCTGCCCGTGAGTCTGCACCTACTGGCCAGCCCGGCTACCTGTGTGGGCCTCAGCCAACTTCCTCAACCCTCCTTCCAGCCATGTCCCTGCTCTTCCTCATCCTGATGCCCCCTCCTTCCTGGAAAGCTGCCCAGCCACCAGCAGCTCCCCAGTGGCACCATGGCAATCGCACCATAAAACTACACTTATATCTTTAAATATATTATTAATGGGGACATGGGAGTAGGAAAATCTTGCTTACTTCACCAATTTACAGAAAAAAAATTTATGACTGATTGTCCTCACACAATTGGTGTTGAATTTGGTACAAAAATTATCAAAGTTTAGTGGTTAAAAAATCAAACCACAGATTTGGGATACAGTAGGACAAGAGCCGTTTCAAGCTGTTACACAAAGCTACTACAGATGAGCTGCAGGTGCGCTTATGATGTATGATATCACTAGAAGAAGTACATATAACCATTTAAGCAGTTGGTTGACAAATGCAAGGAATCTCACCAATCCCAATACTGTAATAGTTCTCATGGGAAATAAAGCAGATTTGGAAGCACAGGGAGATGTTACATATGAAGAAGCCAGTTTGCTGAAGAAAATGTTACTATTCCTTGAAGCTAGTGCAAATTGGGAGAGAACATAGAAGATACTTTCCTGGAGGCTGCCAAGGAAATCTAATAGAACATTCAGGATGGAAGCCTGGATCTGAATGCCGCTGAGTCTGGTGTACAACACAAACCCTCAGGCCCACAGGAAGGCTGGCTAACCAGTGAACCCCACTCCAAGGTGAAGGGTGTGGCTGCTAATGACCTCTTGTGGGCCCTCATTTGACCTTTCACCTCGATCTGTTGGAAGCAGTACTTTTTACTGCCTTGCATCTTCTGTACATCATATTGGGTTTAATTAAGAAAAGAAGAGAAAAAACTCTTGTAAAAACAGCTTAACACAATACTAACCTGCTAAACAACTAGATGTAATCAGGTTATTGAAGGCAAATAGAGTAATAAACGTTTCCTGCATGGTAAATCTAGACTTTTTTTCCCCACTTGATTGTCCTTGTGATAGGTATGTCACCAATATATGATTTAAACTGAGCACTGATGCCGGACTTGATGATTTTCACTTCCTCTTTTGTAAGGCTTTGTCTTACTATACAGTTTAATTTGATGATATCTCTGGCCTTTCTTCCCATCTCTTAACTGTATGTCTGTTTTAGCCACTAAGTTCATTGCTGTGAAATGACTTCTGATGGTAAAGAAGGGGTTCTGTAACTGCTTTTGTTTTTGTTGGATAAATTCCATTGTAGGATGGCATTTTGCTTCATATCTGCTTCTGCCTTAGCCTTGCACAGGGAAAAATATCCATTTATATTTTCTCTTGTGCTTAATAGCTTTATTTTTTATTAAAAAAAATTTTTTTTTTGAGACAGGGTCTCGCTTTGTAGTTCAGGCTTGCCCTGAGCTCACTATGTAGCCCAGGCAAGCCTTGAACTCAACAATCCTCCTGTCTCTGCCTCCCAAGTGCTGGGATGACAGGCGTGAGCCACCACGTCCGGCACTGTGGTATTGATTGCTGGTGGGCACGAGCCACCACGCCCAGCATTATATGTGGTTACCAGGATCGAACTCAGGACCTTGCACTTGCGAGACAGGTGCAAGAACCACTGAGCTAAATCTCCAGCCCAATAGCTTTATTTTTTTTTTACAACATTTTATCCTTTTCTCTTTAACAGAAAGTAAATATGTAAAAATTTGAAGGAACTGAACTAACCAAACATTCTGTGTAAATTAATGAAGAAAAGAAATTGATTACTGACATTGGAACAGTATAAAATACCAGTTTGTACAGTATGACCTATGTGTAACCATGTTATTTCCTTCCATTTCACACAAGGATATAGATATAACTGCAGTTCACAAGCAGTACTGGTTCTGCCTTTGGTGCTGGCAATTTGGGACATTGTGTTGGAAAAAGTTCCTGGCATCAGCAATTTAACACTAGCTGATTCTGTTTCACTTTTGCACTGTGGCTTACCTGCTGATTTTAACCCTTCTTGTGCAATTAGCAATAAGCTAACTTGCTTTTCTCTTTTTGTAAACATTTTGCATTACAGGCTGCATTCTTGCCTTACTGTATAGAAAAAGGAAAAAGGCTGGGTTTATTATTGCACATTTTAAGTTTTTATACTCTTATCTTATTGGAATGGTCAGATTCTTGAACCAGATAGAACCACAGGTCAGCCATTATCCCTTGCATTGGTACAAGGATATTTTATGTCAGGTTGGCATAAACTGCTGTGTTGCTAATGGTGTTTCAATGTTTGTACTGTAAGTAAGTTATATTTTGCACTAGGTGGTTTGACCATTGTAAGAATATGCATTGCAATCTTCTTTAGATTACAAATATTTATTTACTCAGTTCTTCATTTCTGTTGATTTCTAGTTGAGTATATGGTTCAGTGGCTGGAACTGTGAAGTTATCTGAAGCACAAGACAGGTAAACCCGAACATATCTCATAAAATGCACTCAGTCCGAAATGTTTAAAATACACATTTAAAATCCCTCTTTACAGACACTAAAGTTTACATCTCTGGGTTATAAACATGTAGTTAAATAAAGCCAAAACTGGAATGTACAGAAAATAGGATTTGATTGGTTTGTGGACTCATCTTTATTTTTGTTTTTAACTTATTTAAAAATAAGATTCCTGGAGTAGATTAGTATGTTGTGTTAAAGGCTTACAGTGATCCACTTTGCTTCCACTGTTGCATCACTAGGGATTCACCCAGGGACCATGACCTGCTGGTGTCTGTATATATTTACATAAGAAAACAAACAAACCACCCACTGGGGCATAGGGTAGCAATCACAACTGAAGACTTTAGCTTGTTTAGGTGCAATACCCTGATTCCCGAAGTTAATTACAGTGGGTCTTAGTGTTTTTTTTGTTTGTTTTTTTGGAGATAGGGTCTCGCTTTGTAGTTCAGGCTGGCTCTGAGCTCACTATGTAGCCTCAGCAAGCTTCAAACTCAGCAATCCTCCTGTCTCTGCCTCCTGAGTGCTGGGATTACAGGCATGAGCCACCACGCCCGGCACTGTGGTATGCGGTTTTGATTGTTGGTGGGCGTGAGTCTCCACACCCAACATTGTATGTGGTTACCGGGGATCGAACTCAGGACCTTGTGCTTGCGAGGCAGGCACCGGAACCACTGAGCTAACCCTCTGGCCCGGGTCTTAATGTTTTTGTGACAGAAGGATTTATTCAGACTGCTGTAATCTTCATTTGATGTAACAAAATGCTATTAATCTAAATGTTTGTAAATAAAGTATCTATATCTAGATAAAAAAAGACTAGATGTTGCTATTCTGTCCAGAGAAAAAGTAAAAAGCTGAATAAGTTGAAAAAACAACTTTTCTTACATCTGTGAGAAAAGTGAGTTATAGAACAAACCAATGCTCTCCCAAACAAAAGAGAGAGAAAGACACAAAGAATCAGAATTTAGTGGATCAGAAACCTCCAGATAAAAACCTCCACCAGCACCAGAGACAGAGTAGGAAAACCACAACTATAACTGATGAATTGCTAGAGGCTAACTGTGGACCATGCTGACTTCTAAAAATTCCAGGGGGGGCCCACATGTTTGTGTTTTATCCAAAGGAATTCATACTGAAAACTGAAGAAATCCTCGGGTTTCTAGCAGAGCGGTGGGGATCACTCTGTCCTTAAGAAGGCCTGTCCTCAGAAGAAACTAATTTATTGGTGTTTAACCTGTTGGGAAGAAAAATTCTCAACTCCAACCACCTACCACTCCTTTGTCCCACATATGATAGGGGGTGAGACAGAAGCATTAATATATAGTCCAAGGAAACAGGCTCACCAAAAGACTGATTTTCAGAGCTTGCTAGATCTTCGTGTATGGCACTTAATTAGTTCACAGATTGGAATTAGCATAGTTCTGGGTGTGGATAATGGAAGCCTCCTAGCCTCAAGACATACAAATTACAGCTCTGCTGTGAGTGTGTTAGCATCCTCCTATCAGAAATGGCAGATACAAGAGGCATAAAAGTCGATGAAACCTTAGGTAAACTCAGAAACATGACAAATCAACCGGACATACTGAACACCCATATACTATTTCATGTAACAGTAGCAAATTACATCTTTTTCCTCATGTTCACATGGAAGATTAACCAAAATAGACATCTTGAACCAGAAAACAGATATTACCAAATGTAAAATAATATAAATTATTCGTTTGTTCTCAGACAACTAAATTAGAAATCAATGTCATAAAGTCAGCTGCAAAATTTCCAAATATTGTGAAGATCAATTATTCGTCCTTCTAAAGTCATTCTTCTTTTATGGTTTTACTTTTTTTTTTTTTTCCTGGTACCAAGGATCAAATTCAGGACCTTGCCTTTGCCAGGGAGGTGTGGCACTCCTGAGCTATATCCCTGGCTCTTTAAGATCATCTTTCTAATTAAGATGAGTCTGTAAGTATAAAAGAAAGTAACACAGTTTTTATCTATGTAAAATGAAAACATAATTTATCAAAATTCAAATGTAATGAAGGCAGTCTTCTTTAAAGTTATTTTATTTTTCAGTACTAAGGTTATTGAACCCAGGGTTTAAAACTAAACTAATCCCTAGTGCTTTACTTATTTATTTTAATTTTCAAAGTATCACTAAACTACTAAACTGCCAGTCTGGGCTTGAACTTTCAATTCTCCTGCTCAGCCTTCCAGAGTGCTAGGATTTGAGGTGTATGCTACCATGCTCAGCGATGAAAGGAAATTTAAAGCTAGGCATGGTGGTTCCTATCTTAATTTCAGCTACTTAGGAGCTGAGGTTGGAGGTCAATATGGGTAACTTAGACTATGTCTCACAAACAAAAAATAAAAAGGGGTGGGAATATAGCTCAGTGATAGAGGGTCCTGGATTTGATCCCCAGTCACTGAATGTATGTATCAGAACAGAAGGTCTAATATGAATATTGTAAACATCTACCCTAAGAAACTAGAAATAGAGAAATTACATTCTATTTTGGTAGAAGAACATATTATCTAGAGTAGAAATCAATAAAATTGAAGATAAGAAGTGAAGAGAGGAAATCAATAAACCCAAAGATGGCCTGGAGAAGGCCAGCAGACCCCCTGATAAACAATGGACCAGTAATCCTCACTGCAAGAGGAACTCAATATTTATTATAAGCTGTAAACCCAAGGTAAGGGTTTACTCTGAAAGGGACTCCTCTTCCAAGAAGGGATAGTTATAGAGAAGCAATTCATTGCCCTTTCTGCCCTATTTCAGAGTGCAGCAAAACCAACAAAGAAATTGGAGTTAAACTACACAATAGACAAATGGACTTAATAGACATCTATAGAATATTTCATCCAACAACTACATAATATACACTCTTTTCAGCAGCTAAAAATGATGATGAAGTACTAAGCACATTAACTCAAAGAGTTACCTTCAACAGACCCAGGAAGGCTCTAATGGCCAAATGATGTTTACAATCAAAAGCATAAACTCTTGAGTTGGGAAGATTTAGCCCAAAACTTTAATGGCCAGGACTCTAAATAGAGAGATAATCATTGCAGAGAAGGGCAGCCAATAGTAAGTACTACCTAGAGTTGTGAAACAACTAAGTACAAAGTTAGGTGAGATAAATTTATTTCTGTATGAGGTATAGGCCAGGAGAGATGTAAGCTAAATTTTATAAACTTCCAGAACAGGGGGAGCTATTTACCTGATCCATTAGTCTTTGCTTTAAATATCAGGTATGTTTGCAAGTCCTTAGACACCCTATGCTTATGCTGGTGTCTTCTAACATGACACCCAGTGTTAAGATGAGGCCCTTCTCTCGAGGATGAAGTTTATTTACAGCATCCCCAGACTCTCAGAGCCCTGAAAACTATTCTACATGCATATTTACTCTCTTTCAAAGACTGTGACAAGAAGACAAAACAAGAAGAATAAATCTGTCTTATTCATATAGATGCTACGCTGTTTCAATGCACTGTTATCTCCCTTTTATTGCCAAAAATACACAAGGTCCAGATTTAAGACGTTACCCATGGGTTACCAAACCATGCCACAAGCTCTAAACAGCTTCCTATAATTCCAGGTCTCCTCCATTTCCATTAACCCTTGGTTCAGAACTGCTATAAACAATGTAACAATGAACAGTGTAGAGGTATAACAATCTTTTAGAAAAGCTGGGTTTGGATCTCACAGGACACAAGAATACAGATTTATACCCAAAGACACAGCCACTTCCAGTGAGTTCTTCTGTCCTTTCCATGGAAGAAATGTGTGCCTGAGTCAAACAGAAATTCTATAACTTTATTTTTCAATCAGATGCATGTGAAAATTGGTCCCTATGCTAGAAGCCCATAGATGGTGTAAAAATCGAATGGATGAAGTCAAGTGCTTCAATTGCAATACGTGAAATTAATGTCATTATGAGACAAATAATTCTTATATTTTTCTTTCCTACCAGTATAACAGGAAGAAAGTTAATGAGAGACAAAAATTATGTGAACTCTGATTCTTGGGCATGGTAGGACAAAATGTTACTGGATGCTCATCCCAAGATGCTTGGGATCACAACACCATAGAACATGCTAGAACAGAAGTTTAAAGGACACTCACCTGGAATGAAGATATGAACAAGACTAAGAGGAAAACTGGGAGGACAAGGGAAGAAACAACTGAGTCAAAAGCAAACTAAAAACATTCTGCCATAGAAAGAAAGCAAGGTCCGAGGATGTAGGTCAATGGTGCTGTGTGCCTGCCTGGTAAGCACAAAGAAGGAAGAGAACAAGCCCAGAATTCTGTACATTTCAGTCAGCCAAGTGATGTGACAATGTAATTTATGGCATCTGCACAAAGTCATAATTAGAAAAGAGGTCAAGTGTCTGCGGACATTCACTCCATCTTAACCTGCAAGCACTCACCTGTGTGGCCGTGGAGTGGGGAGTGTGGTCGGGGTAGTGTAGGTGATGTGCTAGAAGTTACAATCAAACTCTTGCGGTTACTTGTCCGACAGCTGCAATGAAAACACAAATGTCAATTACCCAAGGGTCACACCATGGACCAAGAGACTTTGAGTAGCTACAGAGGAACAAAAGAGTAACACCATTACACAGGCTGAGCAGTTTACTTTAAACTGAACTGGGTTAACAATTACTGTTTGCATAAACTAGATTCCCTAATTTAGTGTGTTCTGCTTTGGAATATTTTTTCTTGCTGTTTTGACTTTTGCCTTATGGTACCACTTTGCTTTTCTAGCATTTAGGTTTGCTTCCTTAAACAAACAAAAGAAATTCTCTGAGGGCCTCAACCATGTTTTTGATTTGGTATTTCACTATGTTGCTCAAACTGGTCTTGAACTTGAGGTTCTCCTGCCTCAGCATCCTGAGTAGCCGGAATTACAGGTGTTTATCAGCTCACCACTGCATCCAGATAACAACTATATTTAAATGATATCTAATGGAGAATTCCCATCCTAAATTTTATTTCTAAACACAAGTGAAAATATTCTCTTGGCTAGAGGTAAAGCTCAGTGGTAGAATACTTATTTACCTATTATGCTCAAGGCCCTAGGTTTGATCCCCAGCATCAAGGAAACAAACCCCAAAACTTCTTATCTCATAAAATTTTTTACCATAAAGAATGAAACTATTAATTTAAGAAATTATTTTTTGGGCCAGGGATTTAGCTCAGTGGGTCCAGTGTCTGCCTCACACGTGCAAGGTCCAGAGTTTGATCCCCAGTTCCACATACCACAATGCTGAGACATGATGACTCACACCTTTAATCCCCACACACGGGAGGCAGAGGCAGGAGGACTGCTGTGAGTTTGAGGCTTGCCTGGGCTACATAGTGAGTTCAGGGCCAGCCTGAACTACAATGCGAGACCCTGTCTCAAAAAACAAGGAAGAGAGGGAGGGAGGGAGGGAGGGAGGGAAGAAGGAAGGAAGGAAGGAAGGAAGGAAGGAAGGAAGGAAGGAAGGAAGGAAGGAAGGAAGGAAAAATTATTTTTTTGAACTGCTTAATTAAATTAAGAAATTCTCATTTCACTGTAGGTTTCAGAACAGGTCTGAGTTTCTTCTATAAAACTGGCTCTCTAATACATGTTAGTATTTGGGGCTTTTTCCTGAAGAACACCAGATCATTATGAAAAGTTATTTCATAAAACATTTGTTAATGAAAAGTTTATATAAATTTATTTGAAGCCACACATGGAAGTATATACCTATAATCTCAGCATTCTGGGAAGTTGAGGCAGGAGGATCATATGTTCAAACCTAGCCTGGGCAACTTAGTGACTTAGTGATATCCTGACTCAAGACAAAAAAAATATAAAAGGACCATAATATAGCTCAGTACAAAAGTGCAAATATCCTGGGCTCAATTCTCAGCATGTGCATATGTCCACTACCCCATATCAAACTATTTTTAAAACATATTAGAAAAATTCTGCCATTTCTACTCATCCAAACAAAATTTATTGGATAACTTCTAAATTCTAGATACTAAAGCAGTATAGGGCCGGAGGGTTAGCTCAGTGGTTCCGGCGCCTGCCTCGCAAGCGCAAGGTCCTGAGTTCGATCCCCGGTAACCACATAGAATGCTGGGCATGGAGACACGCCCACCAACAATCAACACCGCATACCACAATGCCGGACGTGGTGGCTCACGCCTGTCATCCCAGCACTCGGGAGGCAGAGACAGGAGGATTGCTG
>PVIC010036960.1:0-18292 GCA_004025085.1 Thryonomys swinderianus
GCTTGCGAGGCAGGCGCTGGAACCACTGAGCTAATCCTCTGGCCCAGAAAATGTATTTTTGATTTTTAGGCCTGCCCTACCCGGCCCAGGTCCCATTCATTCACTCAATCTTCCTACTTCCCTCCCTCCTTCCCTCCCTCCTTTCCTCTCTCCCTCCCTCCCTCCCTCCCTTCCTTGAGTCCTGAGCACAGCGAGGGCCCCAGGGGGGAAGTTCCTGCTATAGGATTCACTTGGGGCCTGTGCTGCGGGCAGGGACAGCACTGTCTCAGGCGTTAGGAGACCAGGCTTTGGTCTGCTGAGGTCAGGCTATGGCCAGCAGGAGCCTAGGATTTGGGGTTCTTGCCACAGACTCCTCCTTGTCTCCCGAGGTGCAGGGAGGAGCTGGAGCAGAGACGGCGGCTTCAGGACGGCAGCAGGTGCCCAGGGGAGGACCCAGCAGGGGCCCAGGCACAGGAAGCACCTCCGCTGCGGGGCCCAGGCTCTTTGCATGCCCCCAAGAGCCCCGTCAGGGATTCTCAGCGGCAGCCTGACCGACACCGGGTCAGATCATTCTTTGCTGCATGTGTGCATCACGTGTGTGTCTGTCTGGCCCGGTCCCTGGGGACGTGAGCACTGACCTGGGCCAGGACACCTCCCACCTCCAGTGTGACACCCCACAGCGTCTCTAGGCCTGGCCAGACGGCTCTCGGGGACGGAGTGTCCAGTGTCCTTGGGGACAGAGCTGTCACAGGGCACCCCCACCCCGGGAAGGAGACAGATCGAGGCCCAGGAAGACAGGCTCCACAAGAACTGGAACCACAAGGTGCCACGGTTTTGTGGGAGGATAGCGGGGGAGAATCTAGTTCATGGCAAACGGACATGCTCAGAGCGTTGTGGGGGGAGGGGACCTGGCTTCACCTGGCATCCACCCGCCGCCCCACGGGGAATTAGGTCAGCTTTTGTACCACCCAGTGTCGGGATTAATCCAAGTGTGTCCACCTGGAAGGAGAAACAAAAGCCTATTCTATCGGGCGGGACCCGCCGTGAGCTTCCCCCGCGCGGCGTCCCATGGACAGGTGAGCACAAGCTCCCGACGTATAGAGCACACAGGAAAAAACAGCTGACCCCAAATGGCGGACGACTTCTCCAGGGCAAGGTACCAAAATGATCAGACCCAAACTTATTTACTTTAAACAGCATATTTTAAATGCTTATAGCAAGGAAGATGCTGCAAGGAAAAGCAGGCAAATATGAAAATGACTAAATGGACTTAGAAATGAAAGTGATAATGTTGAAATTTAAAGCCCAACGGAAGGGTTAGACAGCATATTAGATACAGCTGAAGAGATAGTTAGTGAGTTGGAAAATAGACTTGAAGAAATCATTAGGCCAATGTAGTACAGAGAGGAAAACAGGAACAGAGAGGAACAGATTCGAGAAACAGAATGAGTTCATCTGGAGATCCCGGGGAGCTTGAGAGAATGGGGAGAGGTGATATTTTAATGACATGTTGATGAGGGGCTTTTGGAAATGAACATCACAGAGAAACTGCAGAAACCCCAGAAGAGTCTGTTAAATGTAGAATAAACAAAGTCAGGTTCCCGGAGACTCCAGGCTGGGCGGTGGCACAGAGGCACTGTCCTCAGGGTGCCCAGAATTGGCTGGGAAAGGCTTGGCTGCGGCCGGCTTCAGCGGAGGGGATCAGACGGGCCCAGTGGAGACATGTCTAAGCTGCGGTCTCAGCGTCCCCTCAAGCTGGGCCTGGAGTGTTCAGGCCGGTGGGTATGTGTGTGGAACATTCGGTGACCCTGGGCAAGGCCGTCACTTGTCTGGGGTCTGGACAGTGAGGGCCATCGTCCAGGCCCTCAAAGTGGGTGGGGCTGGCCATGCAGGGCCTGGGAGGACAGGCTGCCAGGAGGAGTCGGGGGTGGGGGGGGCGCCTACATTTGCAGCACCTTCTCCATTCTTGCTATGAATTTCTCACAAACAAGCTCCATTAATCGTCTAATAACCGGATTAATTAAGAACGCTGAAAGTAAACAGCAAGAAGGTAATTTGCTCCTGATTACTGTGTAATTGCAGGCGGGCGATGAGCTCATTTGCATATGCAAAGCGCACTGCAGACTGGGGACTCAATGGAGGGAAGTTACCACCCTGTGCCCCCGCGACTCCACCTTCTCCTCCCTCCTCTGGCTCCCTAGAAAGCAAAGGGAAGAGAAGTCCCGCACCCCTCCCTTCCCGGGGTGGATTTCCAGCCTGGTCATGCCTGAGGACCTCACAGTGGGCTCCCAGCCTCAGTTTCCTCAACGGGTGATAGCACTGGGTCTGCAGCCCCGAAGGGACTCAGCCCGCAGCGATTGATGGTGCCTTTGTAAACTGAAGCGCTGGGCGAAGCTGGCCGAGCCGCCCTGAGCGCACCGGGGTCTTCTGAGGCCGGGAGGCCGGGCCACCCAGGCGGCCTTCAGGGCTTGTCCTGGAGCTGGCTCTCCTGGGGGCCCAGCTTGCTCGGTGCTGTAAAACGCTGGCCCACAGCTCCAGCTGAACCCACGTCAGGCTGAGGCCTGAGGTCAGTCCCCTGGGCCTGGGGGTTCCCGCGTTGGGGCTTCCACCCCCCAGCACCTCAGACACCAAATTGTTTTCTGACAGCGGCCTCGGTCTTCCCTGAACTCAATTTGCGTTTTCAAAGCAGCTAATAGACGCATTAAGAAATCCATTTTCACTCAGGATTGAATCTGACTGAGCGAGATCAATCCGCAGTGGCCTCCCCTGCCCCTCCCCCCTCCTTCGCTTCCTCACCCCTCCTCTCGCAGGGAGACCCGCCCTGACTGCCCCACTGGGCTCAGCCCCCTGGTGGAGGGACTAGATCCTCGCCGCTGCCTAGCTGTCTGCACTCCATGCCTACCTCTCGAGGGGTCTCCTCATAACACATCCCAAAGCCACCCAAAACGAGTGTGGGCGCCGAAGTGTGAGGCAGGGCGGCGGTGTGTGACTCAGTTTACCCACTGAGATGTACCTGGAGCTGCTGCATCCGCTGTCCAGAGCGTTGGGCTGGCTATGAGGCCGGCGGTGCTCAGATTCGGATCCGGCCTCAGACCCCTTCAGCTGGGAGAGCTTGTCCGCGGCCTCCCGCACTCTGATCCCCGCGGAAACACGGCCTGCGGGGTCGGGTGAATGTGCTCCCGGCAGGGGCTCGTGTGAGCTCTCTGTGCCCTCACCTGCGTGGAGGGGAGTCCGGCCGGCTGTGCCTGCAGCGGGCTCCGCGGTGTGGTGGGGAGGAAGGGCCTGGCGGGTGCCAGCCTGGGCCTCCCGCCTCCCTCTGCCCCAGCAGGGAGGCTGCGGGCTCTGTAGCAGCCCTCCCGCCTCTCCATGGCCCGCTGCGAAGGCAGGCGAAGTCCTGGGCCCGCTGCCTCTGCCTTCGTGCTGGCTCCTGAGGCCCTGGCTGGCACTGTGGGCCTCAGAGCTGTGGCAAGGGGACAGTGGACCCAGCCTGGGTTGCAGGAGAAGGGTTTCCGGAGCTGGGAGGGTATGGGGTTCCCAGGCCAGGGCGGGGGGTGCAGCCTGATCTCCGGGCTCAGCCCAGCTCTGCCAGCCCTGTGGTCGGAGCCTGGCCTGCAAGGTCAGGACGGTGCTAACTTGTCAGGGCTCCAGGCTCTGGCTCAGCAAGCAGGCGTCATAGGCCTGGCCTTACAGGAGTCACCCCCAAAATTAACGACCGGCCCTTTTCACTAAGGCTGTGTGACACCCGCCATGCCTACCACGAGGCCAGCCTGTGTGGAGGACAAAGGTGTGGGTCAGCTGAGGCACGTCGTGATTTCCTGAGAGCTGAGGAATGCTAACGTGAGGTGGACCCTGGCGCCCCCAGTGGCTCTAATGGACTTAAGTTCTGGCTTTGAGTCCTGGGCAAGCTACTCTTGGGGAAGCTAGTCCACATCTCTGTGACTCAGTTTCCCTACAAGTAAAGTGCAAATATGAGCAGTTGGGAGTGGGGGCCATGGCTATCATCCATCTCAGCACTCAGGAAACTGAGACAGGAGGATCACTGTGAGTTCGAGGCCAGTGTGGACTACACACCCAAGACCCCGTCTCAAGCCACTCGGAGCACAGATGTGAGTAGCAATCACAGCGCTGAGTGGAACACCAGGCCCCTGAGATCAGGTCTCCCAGGCGCAGCAGGCGGCCGTGAGGACCCGGAGGGACCGGCAGAGAGGGAACCGGGAGGGGCTGTAAAGGAAATCACGACTGTTCTGACTACTGAAGGGTGCGTGTTAAAGACTTCAGCACATCACCTAGCAGGGAGCCCCAGAGGAAGCCCGAGGGCAGGTCTCTGCGCCGCCAGGGAGTGCACTCAGAGAACCCAGGTTCACGGACAGGGCTGCCCTCCTCCACCTAAGGTCTCCTGGCCCTTTGTGGGAGGGGAGGAAGGCTGAAGAAGGGAGGGAGGGGATGGAGGAGGAGGGAGGAGGCGCGTGCCTCATAGTCCGCGCTGTTTTTGTATTCAGGAAAGTCTTTGTGACAACATCCGTGTTGATGAATACATCTCAGTCCCTTGTTCCCTCCTCCTTGCTAGATAGTACTCCGGTATGTGATTGTATCACAGCTTATCTATGTTCTTCCAGTGATGCACATTCAAGTTCTTTCCAGCTTGGGGGGCTGAGCTGAGGGGAGCTGATGGGAATATTCTCGCACACAGCTTTTCCTGTTTTGACTTTTGCCAAGCTGAGGCCTAGGAGATGTGTGGCTGGCTTGATGTGTGCTTAGGTATAATAGATGGAGCCAAACCTCCTTCCAAAGAGGTGGCCTCAGTTTACCTCCGCGGCAGGGTCCTGAGCACTCACCAGCCAGTTTTCCCAGTGGCTGTCTGGTGGGTGTGCTGTGGTGGTTCATTCTGGTTTTAATTTACATTCGCCTGGTGGCTAACGGCTTGCTGAAAATGTGGGTATTTCTTGGTGATGTGCCTGGTAAAGATTTTTGGTAATTTGTAATCCTCTTATTTATCACTTTCTCTTTGATCTGTCTGAACCCCACGGCTCCCGGGCCTGAATCCTCGCTGGTCTAAGTGAGAGCAGATGTCCTCTGCCCTGGGGCTGCCAGGCGTCTTTTGATGAACTTTAAACTGCAATGAAATCCAATTTATCAGTTATTCCCTCTGCAGATCATTCTTTAGTGTTATGTTTTAAGAAATCTTTCTCCACTCCACCAGGAAAAGTGGCGCATGCCTATAATCTCAGTAGTTTAGGAGGCTGAGGCAGAAGGATCATGGAGAGTTTGAGGCCAACCTGGGTAACGTAGGGAGACCCTGTCTCAAAAAAAAAAAAAAAAAACTTTCCTATGTCAAGAAATGGAGGGAGGACAAAAGGGAGGGAAGAAGAGGATATAAAAGAATTGAGATGTATTATGTCTGTATCAACTCCCCATCATAAATAGAATCATTATGCATTGCAAAATGGGCTAATAAAAATAAAAACCAGAAGTATTGTTATGTTGCTATGATTTTTGTCTAAATGCTTCATTGTTTTACCATTTAGATTAAATCAATGATCCATTTCCAGAATTAATTCTGGGGAGTCCAGGCCCCGATGTAGCTCAGGGCAGAGCCTTGGCCAGCTAGGCCGCAGGCCCTGTCTTCAGTCCTCAGTTAATTTTAAATAAATTTTAAATAAATAAATTTTAAAAATTTATTTAGTTAGTTAGTGACAGGTTTTGCTTTTAGTTCAGGTTGGTCCAAAACTCACTATGTAGTCTACGCTGGCGTCAAACTCACAGCAATCCTCCTGCCTCTGCCTCCCGAGTGTTGGGATTACACGTGTGAGCCACCACACCCGGCATTGTGGTATGTGGCTACCAGGAATTGAACTCGGGATCTTGGGCTTGCCAGGCAGACACCAGAACCACTGAGCTAAATCCCTGGCCCTGAAGACAGTTAAGTTTTGTTAGTGGGATGAGCTGGGATTGAGCTCAGTTTTTTTCTGTCTGAACCATGTGAGCCACCCGAGCCAGCGTGGTGTACGGAACAGCTGATCCTGTCTGCCCTGAACCGCACTGGTGTCTCCTTTGTAAAACACTGGAGCATCTATGTATGGGTCTATTTTCTGATTCTTTTTATTTTCTTATATCGAGCGATTTGTCTATTCTTAAACTGGCCTCACAGGGTCTTAATTGCTGAGGTTTTATAGGACATAACATCAAGCCATTTAAGCTATTCGTGTTTGTTCTAATTCATAGGCATCCTGGCCTTTCTGGGTCCTTTGCATTTTCCCACGTATATTATTTTATTCTGGTGGTAGGAATTGAACACAGGGCTCATGTTAAACCCGGCTCTGCTGCTGAGCCACGTTCCCAGCCTTGCATGTTGGCATAGGCGTGTCAGTTTCTGTAAACACCTGCTGGGTTTTGACCCGAATGGTGTGGAACCTACAGATCCTTGTAGGAAGAACCGACAGCCTTCCAATCAGGCACGGAGCGGGTCTCTCCATTTATGAACAGCTGCCTTAATTTCTCCTGGCATCTTGGCTGGCTTTTCCACTCCACTGTGTGCTGGCGCTCTGTGGGAGTTAACTTGCATATCATGATTGGCCAGGGGGGTTTGTTGTCTGGCTGGTGCCCTTGCAGGGCTATCAGGGCCAAGAGAGACCTAGGGAGGGAGGGCAGCCAGGACCCCGCCTGGGTTCCCCCACCCAGCCCCTGCGGCACCCAGCCTCCGGTGTGCAGCATGGCCTCGCACCCGGAAGTGTGTGCCCGGAGCTTACCCTGCGCAGCACGTGGTATAGGGCGGGAGGCCCGGGGCAGGCCATCTGGAGGCGTGGCTTCCGGGAAGGTGACCGGACAGCGGAGGCGGGCTCACCTCGCCGGCTTTCCGAGCCCCGGCTGCCCTGGGCTTTCAGGGCGCCTGAGCCTGGGCTCAGCCACCCGCTTCCCGGCCTCGGGTCCACACCTGCCTTTGCCTTGAGCTGGCGAGGGGAGAGGCCAGCGGGCTGTGGGTCTACCAGGGATGCCCGGTCCCTGCACAGGCTGCGCCGCGCTGCCCTACAGGCCCCGCCCAGGCCGCAGGGGCACTGCTGGCTGGTGCTCCCACTCGGGGGTGCTGGCCCTTCCCGGGCTGGTCACCAGGGCCCAGCATTCGGGCTTCTGGGCGGGGCCTTCAGTGTTAAAAGGAGCTAATTAAGCTGTTGGCAACTCCAGCTTTGTTTCCTAATCATTGGTTTTCTGCTGACAGAAGCAGTTTCGCCCCCGATTATTCTTAAAGGGGGCAAACCCTTTTCCTACTGAACATTTAAAATACAATTACATGGAAGGGAGTGATTTTAAAATACACTTTACTAAGCACTTTCCTTTTTATTTAAAAACACTCATAGCACTTGTCACAGGGCTGAGCACCTTACAGATCTTATCTCGGTTAATCCTCGCTCTAACCCTGTTATTACGGTCTCCGAGTCCAAGTGGGAGCTCTAGCCGGGGAGGGAGGGGCTTGGCCTTGGGGGGCAGCTGGAGGTACGGGGGCTGCAAATGAGGGGCCTGGGCCTGCTGTCCAACCCCGCCCTGGGGCCCATGGCCTGGGGCCCTCCTCCTGCCGGGCCTTGCATTCTGCAGAGCCCCCGTGCACCGGGTGCTCCGGGGGCCGGGGCCAAGTGGGCACCCCTGTCTCCCCTCCTCACCACGACGCTTAGCTGGCCAAGGTGGGCAGGAGCAAGACTCGGCCTAGTGTGGTTCCTGCCCACAGATCCAGTCAGTGGGTGTAATGACGCTTGAATTAGAGTCAACACATGTCAGGGGATTGGCGTACGAATCTGGGGTGCTGTGGGTTCCTGAGGTGCAGCAGGAACAGAGTGTGGCTACCTGTTAGCCAGGTGGGGTGGCCAGGCTGGCCGAGGGCCTGGAGCTGCTGGTCCCAGCAGTCTTTCTTTCTGGCTGGGGGAGGCAGCTCATTTCCCCACCCAGCCCCAGTGCCCAGGATGTGTGCCCAGCACCAGGCAGATTAGCGCCTTGGGCTCTGGCCGCTGTCACTTCTGCATGGAGCGCATTCCCTACCTGCTCCCTGCCGCACGCTTCTACTCTCTTGTGCTCTGTGCCCAGGCCGCCTCCTAGAGAGGCCGCCTGCCTCCTGGCTCCCCACCCCCACAGTCCCCATCCCCGAAGCTCCTTGTGCATCTGTTGTTATTCTGGCTCCCTGTCCCCCATCAGGCTACACACTCTGGGCTGGGCTCCCTGTGGGAATGCTGTGGTTCCATCAGCGTCCCCAGAGGCCCCGTGCTTGGCCTCTAGAGCAGCTGGGGGCCCTGGTGGGCACTCATCAGGTCAGGGGGTGTTCTTGGAAGGATCAGGGAGCCCTAGTCTCTTCCTCCTTTTCTCTCCACTTTCTGGCTCTACCACTCATGGCCACCACAATGTGCTGTGTCATGCCAGGCCAAAAAGCAAGGGGACCCACAGCTCATAGACAGAAACCTCTGAAACTGAGAAAAAAACGGTCATTTCTCTTTATAAGCTGATTACCTGGGGTATTTGCTATAGTCATGGAAAACTGACGGATACAAGGGTTATAGCTTGAATCTCAATGTCCCCCAAGGCCTCATGGGGTCACAGGCAGGACTTTGGAGGGTGACTGGATTATGGAACATTTGTCTGGCAGGAGGCAGAACTGAGCTGGTGGCTGGATGGGGTCAGTGGACCCAGGGCCTGACCGGGAAAGACCCTGTGCCAGCAGCTCAGAGAGCCTCCACGGTACACAGCGTGTTCGCTGCTGACGGGGCTGCCAGTGAGCCCCGAGCCTGTGCAGGGGTGGTCTGGGATGAGCAAACCCAGCGGGATGGGCACACCTGGGTGGTCGGTGCTGGCTGGGGACTCAGCGGGCCTGCTGGCTGGGTGGGTGTTAGCAGGGCACGGAAGGAGGGGTGCTGCAGCCACCAGAGGCAGTGTGGCGGGGACAGGGGAGGGGCCGGGTCTCTGCCGACCCCCGAATCAGTCGCTGGGTGGGTCCCGGCGCCACACCGAGGACCGTGTTCTCAGGTGGAGAGCAGCGGTCAGCCCCACAGCAGGCGGGGAAGCCGCGCAGCTCCCGGGGCAGGACCAGCAGTGCCTTTCCAGCCCACACAGGCTTCCTCTCCTTGCCTGGCGCCCACCTGTCCCCAAGGGACTGGCGCGGGGGAAGCCACCAGTCCTCTTCATGCCAGCTCCAAGTCCCTTCGCGTAGGCTACCAGCCTGACGGTGTCACACGTCACCATCCTTGGCCTGCATCGAGGCCCTGGCCGCCTCCCTCAGGGGCCTCCTACCACCCTTGTCCTCTCCACCCTAGCTGGTGGTCACCCCGAGTGCCAGGCCCTGCCCACCTGGCTATATCAGCTCTCCCCTCAAAACGTTGCCACACCCGCCAGCCCGGGGTCCCTGCCCTGGGCCCACAGCTCCCCCTGCGGCCCGTGGGTCACCCGTAGGTGGCTGTCGCTCCCAGGCCCGGAGGAAACACCTGGACTCAGAGGACCAAGGGCCAGGCAGCAGCAAGAGGTGCCCCACTTATCCTGGGTGGGGCGCAAGCTTTTCCCGAAGGACCGGCAGGAGGGCTCTGAGAAGAGGGGCTGAGTCTGGTGGGTCAGCAGTGGCTGACGGGCACCAGTAAGGGGAGAGGACGCAGGGGCAGCGCCTGGGGGACGTCAGCGGAGGGTGTGTCCCGGCTAAGGGTGACTCGGGCAGGCTACTGTCAGAGTCAGACGGAGGCTCCTGGAGTGATGGCCGGGGACCCCCAGAAGAGGGAAAGAGGCCTTGAGTGGTGGGGACTGGGTCGGGGAGAGGGAGGAAGGTTCTCCACTAATACCTTACTGTGAGGCCTTCGGAACATGCAGAGAGGTCAAAAGAGCTAGCCGGGCGCGTTGGCGCATTCCTGTATTCCCAGGACTCTAAAAGGCTGACCCGTCCTGGAGGTTTAGCAATTTAGCAAGACCTTGTCTCAAAATGCAAAGGGTTGGGGACGTAGCACAGGCAAAGGCCCTGGGTTGGTTCCCAGTGCTGTGGGCTGGGGCAGGGTGTTGGGCAGAGACCACACCCAATTGTCCAGCCCTCAGTGCCCCCGGTGACCTACTCCTAGCTCCCCTCCCTCCTAACACCCTGTTCATTATTTTTTTTTTTTTTGAGACAGGGTCTCGCTTTGTAGTTCAGGCTGGTCCTGAGCTCACTATGTAGCCCAGGCAAGCCTTGAACTCAGCAGTCCTGCCTCTGCCTCCCGAGGGCTGGGATGAGGGGCGTGAGTCACCATGCCCAGCTCCCTGATCAGATTTTGGGGTGCATTTCAAAGTCAGCTGCAGGCATTGGTTCACTCCAAACACATCAGCCTGAGAATCAGTCACCAGAACTCACCACCCGCTTACAGTCCCTTCTGTGTTTGTTCAGAGATGTGGAGAGATAAAATTTACACAAAGTGAAATGTACAAATCTTAAGTGGATCATTCTATAAGCTCTGAAAAATGTACACAGCCCTGCGATCCAATCTCCAGTGAGGTGAAGGACCTCACCACCCATCACCCCCAGAGGGTCCCCTCGTGTGCCTTCCAGGGAAGCAGCTCTGTGCAGGCATCTTGGGGGGGGGGGGTGTCTTCCTTCCTTAGCAGTGGAATCACTGGTTGAGAGTGCAGCTGTGAGGTAAAGACTACATTTCCCAGGATTCTTTGCAGCTAGGAGCAGGTAGGTCCTTACATTCTGGTCTTTCAAAGTGTACCTAGAAACCTTGTGTGGTAGCTGGCCTTTAGAGATGCTCGGGGTGCCCCTGGGGCATGGATCTCTCCTCCTCTTGGTTGTTGCGTAGAACAGAGCTGTCTGGCCGCCTCTGTGCCACGGAGGAGACAGGGAGGGTGGGGCCAGGCGCCAGAAGGATCTGAGTCTCTCAGCGCTTCCGGGACGGCTGACCTCAGTCTTCTTGGGAGGAGTGACCCTCCGGCGTGTGCTAATCGCTGTCAGACGGCAGTCTCCTTCACTGTCACGGAGTCTTCACGGTAGGCTTTAGCGTGTGTGGTTCCGAGTCCAAAGAGCAAATCACAATACAAGATTCCACAGAGAGTGCATTAACAGACGCTGCCGCGGGCATCGCCGCCTGGCTTTTTCATCCAGCGGAGGGTCCCAGGTGGGCGACACCCAGGCTCAGCGTCGCGTGGCTGGGACCCGCGTCCACAGTGACCGCAGCAGGAGAGACGTGTCTTTCTCGGCACACGGAGGCCGGGGCCAGCGCGCTCACGGGTTATTGACCCAGCTCCACGTACTTCGCGTGTGCTCATCACGCAGCCGTGTCCGTGGCTTCTGTACGTGAAGCGTGCCGTCTCTGTGCGCAGACGACACTCCCGGGCCAGGGATTTGGAGGTGCGTCTCTTATCTGGCCCTGCAGCAGGTAGCAGCCAGCCTCCTGCCCTGTCGCTGACACGCGCGATGCTGACAGGGACTCGCCAGGCCTTCATCTCCTTAGGCCATCCTGGCGGCAGCTGCCGGACTCCGCACCTGCGGCCGCCCTCTCAGGCCCGGCTGTCACATTCTCCCCTCCTGCGCCCAGCCGAGGCCCGGGCTCTGAGCCTGGGATAACAGCTTCCTGCCCAAGGGACCCTCAGGGATCCTGGTGCAACCACCACCTCAAAGCTGCACTTGGCTTTCAGTCAGACTGCTGACATTCGTAACCCCAGTAGTAATAACAGTAATTAGAACTTCTGTTATTATTATTATTATTTTTTTTTTTTTGCCATACCAGGGGTCAAACTCAGGACTTTGTGCTTTCGAGGCAGGCACAGCGCCACGAGACTAAATCCTCGGCCCCTTTGTTTTACTTTTAAGACAGAGTCTTGCTCTACAGTCTAGACTTGTCTGGATACTGCTGCTTCCGCCTCCAGAGCGCAGGGATCAAAAGCATGTGCCATAGTGTCCACCCAGAAGACAGGAGACGCGTGTGTTGTCTGGCCTCCCCAGCCCGTGGCCACCCCGTAATGTGGGAAAGTGCTGCGTGATGTGGCCTGGCCTTTCGTGGCTGACGTGGCCTGGCTTCCTTCCTTCTGACCCCAGGATCCTCAGCAAGACGGCCCGGGTCCTGGCCCCTGAGCCCCACAGAGCCCCCTTCTGGGCCCTGGCCTGCTCCAGGCCGTTTCTGCCCGCCTCTTTGGTCCCTTTGGTCTGCCCTTGCCCTCTGGCCTTGGCCCTGCCCCCTTGGGGCTCTGGAAGCTTCTGGGCAGGTTCTGACTGTGGCACCCCAGGTTGTTTACCTTTCCAGGCCTCTGGGCCAGGGCAGCAGGCGGCCTCAGCAAACGGCAGATGTGCGGCTATTACCTGTCCTGTCGGCCTGCTGGCCCCTGCTTCCTTGGCAGGCATGGAAAGTGGGCCTTGGGGACAACATCCAGTGCCTGGCTCTCAGGCCAGAGGGCATCGAGGAGGTCGGAGGATCTGAACACCCACCTACCAGCCAGTGCCGGGAGAGGGAATTCACACAGCCCAGCTGATGGCCTGAGCCCAAGAGAAACATGGGGCGAGCCGTGGACTGTGCCTGGTGTCACTGTCCAGCCGACCTGGCAGTCCTGGGCCGTCGCTCGGGCACAGCGTGGTGCATAGACACCAGCGCCTGTCTCTTGCACAGCAGGTTTGTAAGCTCTGCAGAGCTGAGAGGCTGCAGAGAAGCCCTAGGCACAGATCTGTCCTGCCCTGTGCCTGGGGTCGGCGTGATTTTCTTCTCAGAGGATGCGGCCGGGTGAGGTGCTGCTCCTAGCCTCAGTTTCCCTACATGTCAAACGGGCACAAGGACACAAGTGCCTGCCCCAAGAGTGTTGCGAGGGTGAATAAGAGCTCACAGCCCGTGCTCGGCCGTGGCCACTGTGAATCCGCACTGTGTGGAGGATATGGGCGATGGCAGGACTCAGAGTCCCTGCGGGGAAGCCGGACAGGATGGTCCCACTGGGCAGGTCCGGGATGAGCCCGCAGAATGATCAACTTTATCGAGTCTCCAGGCTGAGCTTCCTGGGCGAGTGGACCAGCCTGGGAGGGTGCCGAGGGTCCCAAGAGCAGCACCTGGGAGGTGGAGCCGCCGGGGTGGCCATTTACCCAGCACCGCCATCCTGGGTACCTGCCTTTAAAGGGACGGAGCCAGGAGTTGCTTCAGGGAAATACCTGACAACTTCTATCACTGGTGATACAATATGACCTTTCAAGCTATTATTTGAATTTTGAGAAACTTTGCTGGCAGAGCTCGACAGGTTCTTCCCACCCTTAAAAGATTTTTATTTCTAAATGACCAAGGCACGAACATAAGTCCGATAAGGCTTTTGACGAGACAGTGTGAAAGCATCGCGGGCGAGTTTCCCGATTCCAGGCCGCACGCGGTCCTCAGGAAGGGACCACGGCGAGGTCTGGTGTCCTATCAAAGAAGAAGCCTGTGATCTCGAGGAGGCTGGACCCAGCCCTCACCCGCTCCAGTTGTGGGCGAGGCCAGATTTTCTTAATTAGCTGTAATCAAAACAACATATGGCAGGAGATCAGTGGCAAATAACAGGGTCCAGCTGTCTTCTATCAAGACAGACGTTCGGGAAATTTGGAAAAATGTACAGCAATAGTACTCTGCTCTCCTTTGTTTTCAAATAGTGATCCCTTAAAAACTGTACCACTTATCTTTATATGAATTGAGTGTATTATTTTTATCTTACATGAGCAAACAGATGAATATTTAAAAGTTTCTCTGTTTTAACTGTTAATACAGTATGATAAATACCGAGAGATGCTGGGGGGGCCTCATTAACGTTTCAGAGTAAAGGGGGCTGGTACCAAGAAGCTGGTGCGCGCAGGCTGAGAGGGCACCCTGTGCTGCCGCCTTGAGGCCAGGCCCACGCTGGAGCCATGCACGGTGGCTGGGGCTGCCAGGGGAGGGGCCGCACCGCATGGCTCTGGTAGCTGGCAGGAGCTGCCAGTTGTGGGAACTGAG
This sequence comes from Thryonomys swinderianus, assembly GCA_004025085.1. Taxonomy (NCBI): domain Eukaryota; kingdom Metazoa; phylum Chordata; class Mammalia; order Rodentia; family Thryonomyidae; genus Thryonomys; species Thryonomys swinderianus. The sequence goes on from PVIC010036960.1 coordinate 13,899, forward strand.
AAGCTGCCAGGTAGCATGCCCAAAGCTTGGGGCTGCCCCTCCCTCTGGCCCCTGGCGAGAGGCCTGTGACACGCTGACTGGACAGGGAAGGAGCTGGTCACCCACACGACCTGTCCCTGCCCTGTCCTGGCCCTGCACCATGGCCAGGCCCCTCCACTCAGGATTCCTCCCCAGGGCCACATCAAGTCGTCAGTGGCCACCTTGGGTGCTGTGGACAGGGAGGGGCAGGAGAGCCAGGCCTCCCAAGGGCCCTCAGGGCTCCTTCAGCGGGCCTGGGGGTGCCATAGCCGTGCGCCCCCTGAACGCTCCTGCAGCCCCATGGTTCACATAAGTACATTTAATGCTGCCAGCGAGTGACATTCCTCCGGCTCTTCTGAGACAGGGTCCCACTATGCAGTTCACGATCCTCCTGTCTCAGCCTCCTGAGTGCTGGAATCAGAGCCTTGCACCACCACGCCCGGCATCCACATACTTTACTCCCCAACTGTGGCTCGGGGAGCTCCTGGGCCTCCACCCTCCTCACTGCCCCACCTCCGTGCTTTCGTGGGTGCCCTGGCCTCTGCTCCCAATGCCCCCAGGACCTTGACTCCCAACCTCCAGGAAGTCTTGAGCTCGGAGGGGCCCGTGCAGCCAGCCGCTCACCGTCACACACAGCGGGACGCCTGGAGGTGGCAGCCCCCGCCGGCCCGGACCCCGAGGAGGTCACACGGCCTTGCTTGGTCGGGTACACCAGCGGACAGTGGGGGCGGGTGGCCCGACCCAGAGGCCGTCCTCCAGGCTGGAGCCTCCTGCAGGGTCTGAAGCGCCAGCTCCTCACCTGGGTCCAGCACGGCTCTTCCGACGCCAGTCCAGGTTCACCTCTGACCACAGCCAAGCCCACAGAACCACGCCAGCTCCTGCCTGGGGCCCATAGGCCCACAGGCTTCTGGGTGCCTGAGGTGTCCCTCTCTCTGTGCCCAAGCCTGCTGGACATCCACCTGTGCAGCAAGGCCCTGGCCCTGCCTCTCCCAGAGCCCTGGCACACAGGCTGTACTGTCGGGGACTCCCGTCTCTGCTGCCTCCCACCCTCTCTCTCTGGCCAGACCCGCTCTACACAAGTCTGTCTGATCCGCGTGAAACCTGACATCCGGGGTCCTTGTGGCCTGGCCCTTCACCTCCGCAGCCTCTCATCCACCCTGGTGCCAGCCCTCCCCCCTGCCCCTCCCGAAGGCCATGTCCGCTGCACTCTGTTCCACTGTGCTCCTTCCCAGACACTGCAGGACATTCTGCGGTCATGCTACGCAGGGCTGGGAAGGCCCCTCTCCAGCGGGCCCTCCGCAGGTATTTCTGTGAGGAAGAATGGAGGCTCGCGGTCTTCTCTAACCAGAGGCTTTCTGGTCAGGGCCGTTTTATCACAAGGGTCCCATCAGCCGGGCCCAGGTCCCACAGGCTGGGCTTCCAAAGAGGCTGGCACAGCGCTGGTCTGGGGAGAAGCTCGAGGCGGAGGGTGGAGTGCAGAGATGGCACTTGCTGGCGCAGGGCACGGTGGCCTTCCAGCCTCGGCCTGGGAGGCGGGTCTGGCATCCTGGCTGTCTCAGGCCTGCAGGGGAGGACCTGGGGACAGGGCACCGGGCCTCTTCCTGCCCCGGGACCCATCTGCATGCCCGTGGCTGTGGCCCTGCCGACCCTTCCACAAGGGACACTGAGCCGAGGGGCTGCTGCCAAGGCTGTGCCAGGCCGGACGGGCCTTGCTCCTGGCTGCCTGTCCCCGGCCTCCGGCGCCCCTGCCGGCCTGCTCTGCAGCGGCTGCTGCTGCTTGCTGTGCTGTCGGCCTCAGGCAGCGCGGCCAGGGAAGGCTGGGGGCCTCAGAGCGTTCCTCCCCGGCGAGGACGGAATCCAGTACACAATAGCCCGCCCATCGATCAGAGGTCACCGGGGCCAGGGCCGGTCGATGCCCGCAGACAGCTGGGCAGGCAGTAATGAAGTGCCAGCTCCTCAGCAGCCTGGCGGCCTGGGATTAATCCCCCTCCTCTGCAGGGCTGCGCCTCCGTGACAGGAGGGAGATGGACGCAGCCGGCCAGGGCTGGGGTGGGGGCGCCGAGGGCCGGGCCTCTGTGCTCCCTTGGGCTGTGGCCCCGGTCCACCCTGAGGCTCTCCGGAAGAACACGCCCCTCCCCAGTGCCCGCATCCGTGCAGGTCACTCCGGGGCGCAGAGCTGTCCTTTCTCTGAATGGCCGGAGGACAGGGGCAGGCCTGCGCTCACCCGTGTGACATGTCACCTCTCCGGTCCCACAGCACAGCTGCCCATCCTAACAGGCACTGAGAGTGGCCCCGAGAAGAGGTGAATGTGAGACAGGCTGCCCTGGAGGCCTGGAGCTGGCGGGCGCCCAGCGTGGAAGCGCTGTCGCCCTGGGCCTTCGGCGGGGATTCCCGCAGGACTTGTGCAGCGCCAGGAATTCCTGCCTCGCACCTGTGCTCCGGAGCCCTTCGCCGCTTTGAGCTCCTTTGAGGCTTTGGGGAAAAGAAGGAAGGAGCGGTCTTCAGAGGCGGGTCTGACCAAGTGAAGGAGTCCCCGAGGCAAGTGTGGTCTGGAGCTGCCGGCTCCTGGCCGGCTGGGTCTGCAGCCCCGGGGAACCCCATAGGATTTCTGGGGGCCCGATGTTTGACTAAAGGTTCGTCTTGCAATGTCATTTTTAAGACGCTAAACAGTATTTTAGAGCAGACACAGATTGAGAATTGTGTTCAATGCGTGTCAGCCCAGGTGAGCTTTGGAAGGACTGTGCTGGGAGCTGGGGACAGTCCCAGGTGCCTCCTCCTGTGTCCGGATGAAGGCAGTGCAGGGCTCACAGGAGGAGAGAGGCCGCTTCCCTTGCAGTCACTCATCCGAGGAAGGCAGGACGGGGCAAGCGGCGGTAAAGCCCTGTGGAGAGCCAAAGGGCAACCGCGCCCAACGATGGCGCTGAGGATTAGGCACTGCCTGACCAGCTGGCTTGCTTCCGTGATACGGCCGCACGACCCCGCAGAGAGATGCAACCACGGAGCACGGGTTTGAGCCTTATTGTTATTACCACCCCCACCTGTATAGGCGCTTGTATCTTCCCGTGGGGGCCCTCCCACCGAGCATGGGTGATGTCAATCAAGGCCTGTGATCAGCTGCCGCATGCGGAACTCGTGGAACCTGGGTTGCCACGTGTCCTCCAGGCATTGGCCTGTGGATATATATATGCTGGGAGATGCTTGTAAAGAGAGCTTTGGCCCGAGCGCGCGTTCCTGAATAAACAGCAGAAAGAAGAGCTCGCGGTCGCGTCTTCCTTGCTGGTCAAGGGGGTAGCGACTAAAGCCCAAGCAGGCTCTGGCCGTGCCCAACGCGGGCAGGGACTGTCCCGATAATCCCTTATTCCTGTTTTGCTCAGTAACCGGCCTTCTTCTCCTCTCATCTAACACATTATAACTGCCCACTCCTGTGATCGGCAGAGCTCCCGCGCATGTGTGGACAGGAGCGTGCACGGGATCTGGCGGGATGTGGCTTTGTCTCACACAGTGCGAATCTGCTTGGATCGCGGTTCACAGAGAGCTGTGCCGTGGACGCCGCAGGGACGCATGGGGCTCGGTGACAAGGCTGTCGCTCAGGCTCCTGGAGGCGGAGTGGAGCCCACAGCTCCAAACCCCAGGACCTTTGCACCTACTGGCCCTGTCCTTGGAAAGGCCTCCTCGCAGAAGGCGGCACGGAGGGCAGCTGCTGGGGCCCAGGAGTCAGCCTCCCCTGGGCCCCCACCCAGCAGCCTGTCAGCACTCACCCAAGCCCACCAGACCCTTTCTTTCCTCACTGTGCTTCCCGTCTCCCGACTCCCTTGCTTACTTTCAGTATCTGAGTATTTAGTTTCTCTACTCCGGAGTGCCAGTCTCGCAAGGACAGTCCCTCCTCTGTCTGCTCATGCTGTGCGGTCTGTGTAGCGCAGTGCCTGGCACACAGCGGGCACCCGGCCGACGTCTGTGGACTCAGCTCATGAGTGTGGAGTTGTGCAGTTTTCAGGGACAGTTTCCTGGGAAGGGGCGGCGACTCCAAGCAGGGCAGCGTGGGCCTGGCCGGCAAGAAGTGTCGGGGAGGCGGCGGGCAGGCAGCGAGGCCCGAGAGAGGCCAGGGTCTGCCTGGGCGGGAAGGCGAGGGGGACAGGACTGCCCAGAGCTGGCCGCTGGGCAAGGCCTCCTCCCCAGTGGGGAGGGGAGATCCCGAACGGTCTCCAGTCACCCTGGCACCCCAGGGACGCACCATTCCCGTGGTGCTGCTGCAGCGGCTGCGCAGAGCCGGCGAGGGACAGCACCCCTACTGACTGCGCCACCTACCAGAAGCCTGGGAAAGGGGACCGGAAGCCACGGGGCGCCCCATGTCCCAGCTGGTGCGGGAAGGCCAGGGC
>PVIC010036961.1:0-18315 GCA_004025085.1 Thryonomys swinderianus
AGGGGGCGGTATAATAATAACAAGGATGGTGCTGGTGGCCTCCATCTATTGGTAAGTTGTATTTTCATATCATTAGGCCCGAATAATTTTAAATTTTAGTTGAGATTGCTTCTTTGGTCTGATGGCTATTTAGAAATGTATTGGCAGCTATCTTTCCTTTATTAGTATTTTAGTTTAATTCCACCGTTCTCTGAGAGCAGACATTGTATGATTTCTATTCTTTTTTTTTTTTTTTTTTTTTTTTTTTTTTTTTTTTTTTTTTTTTTTTTTTTTTTTTTTTTTGAGACAGGGTCTCTTGCTTTGTAGTTCAGGCTAGCCCTGAACTCACTATGTGGCCCAGGCAAACCTTGAATTCAGCAATCCTCCTGCCTCTGCCTCCCGAGTGCTGGGATTACAGGCGTGAGCCACCATACCCGGCATTGTGGTATGTGGTACTGATTGCTGGTGGGAGTGAGTCACCACACCCGGTATTGTTGTACGTGGTTACTGGGGATCGAACCAGGGACTTTGCGCTTGCTAGGCAGGTGCCAGAACCACTGAGCTAAATCTTTGGGGCCTGATTTCTATTTGGATAAATTTATTAAGCTATGTTTGATTGCTAAGAATGTGGTTTATCTTAGTGAATATTTATGGGAGCCTAAAAAGATTGTGTAGTGTACTGTTGTTGGGTAGAATATATTATTTCCACCACTTAGGCCCTGGACTAGCACGTACCAGGCCTGGGTCTGATCTTCCACATTGGGGGGAAAAAAAAGAGTAAAAAGCTTGAAAGAAAGTGGGGAAATAAAAATCAACCAGCCGAGAAGCAGAGATAAGAATTATATCAGATTTCCTAGGAATTAAGCAAACATGAAGAGAGTGAAGCAAAATATTTACAGTGTTGAGAGGGGAAAAACACCACCAACCTAGTATTCTATATCCTGCAAAATGTTTTCACTTTGACACCACATACACCAAAATTGAAATGACAGAGAAGAATAACAGGGTTTCTGAGCAACTATGACATGTAAATTTGTAAAGTACTGTGTATATTTAATTTTAGATAGGGGAGATAAACTTATAGCAGTTACTATAGTTAATGACTGTCTACTGTGCTCTTAAGAACATGGAGACATCTCACCACAGAAGCCATAGCTATGGGAGATAATGTATATTCAGCTATATATTTAACCATTGTACAATGTATCTATACACTTTAAAGTGGCATGTTATACTTCACAAATTTAGTGTTATCTGCCACTTTAAAAGGAGTAAGAAAAGTAAATACTTCTTTTAAGTATTACCTTCGGTTATCCTTCTTTACTGCTTTTCCTTATAAGGATCAGACTCTCGTCTATATCATTTCCCTTCTCTCTGAAGCATTTTTATTTTTTTGTGGTACTGAGGGTCAAACTCAGGCCCTTGCGCTTCCACGGTTGGTGCAGTACCCCTTGGGCTAAATTCCCAACCTTCTCTGAAACATTTTTAAAAACATTTTTTTTTTTTGAGACAGGGTCTCGCTTTGTAGTTCAGGTTGGCTCTGAGCTCACTATGTAGCCCAGGCAAGCCTCGAACTCAGCAATCCTCCTGTCTCTGCTTCCCGAGTGCTGGGATTACAGGCGTGAGCCACCACACCCGGCTCTGTGGTATGTGGTGTTGATTGCTGGTGGGCATGAGTCTCCATGCCCAGCACTGTATGTGGTTACCGGGATCAAACCCAGGACCTTGTGCTTGCGAGGCAGGTGCCAGAACCACTGAGCTAAATCTCCGGCCCCTTTAAAAACATTTTGTGCAAAGCAGATCCATCAGCAAAATTTTTTCTACTTCTGTTGGTATGAAAATCTATTTCTTCATCATTTTTTTTTGAGACAGTTCTTACTTTGTAATTCAGGCTGGCCCTAATCTCACTATATCACCCAGGCAAGCCTCAAACTCAGCAATCCTCCTGACTCTGCCTCCTGAGTGTTGGGATTACAAGCGTGAGCCACCAATGCCTGGCACTGTTGTATTGTTGTATGTGGTTACCGGGGATGGAACCAGGGATCTTGTGCTTGCCAGGCAGGCGCTGGAACCATGAGCTAAATCCTCGGCCCTCTTCATCATTTCTGAAGGAAGATTTATAGAATATAGAATACGAGGTTGGTGAGTTTTTTCTCTCAATACTTGAAGTATTTCATTTTACTCCTTTCTTGTTTGCTTGACCTTTAAGATGTTGAATAGGTTATCTTTGTTCCTAGACAGGAAAATTTTCCCCTATGTTTTCTTTCGAGAGGTTCTCTTATCCTTTCCTCCCATCATCTACTCCCTTATCCTTGATTTTATGCACTTTAGCTATGACTGTATATATGTTTTTTGCTTTTGCCTTTTGAAATTTACACTGCCAGGTGTTCCCTGTGCCTCCCGATTCATATATGTCTTCTGTTCCTTTCTTTTCCTTTATATATTCCCATCATGTGTATCTTAGGCCTGTTGTATTTGACCCACAATTCTTGGATTCTCATCTTTTCAGTCTTTTTCCTCTTCACGTCTCAAAGTTTCTACCAACCTCAGCTGTGTCCAATCTATAACTGACCTTGGCAAAAGCACTCTTCTATTCCCTTACAGTGGTTTTTGTTTTTGTTTTCTTTCTTTCTCTCCTTCCTTCCTCCTTCCCTCCCTCCCTTCCTTCCTTCCTCCCTCCCTCCCCCCTCTTTGTTTCTTTCTTTCTTTTCTTTCTTTGTCTCTCTCTCTCTTTCATTTTTTTGAGACAGGGTCTTGCTTTATAGTTCAGGCTGGCCCTGAACTCATTATGTAGTCTGGAACTCACAGCAATCCTCCTGCCTCTGCCTCCTGAGTGCTGGGATTACAGATGTGAGCCACCACACCCAGCACTGTGGTAGGTGGCACTGATTGTTGTGGGTGTGAGCCACCACGCCTGGCATTGTGATATGTGGTATCAGGGATGGAATTTGGGAATTTGTGCTTGCCAGCCAGATGCAGGAACCACTGAGCTAAATCCCCAGCCCCTTTACAGTGTTTTGACCTCATTTCTTTCTTGGAATTTTCACCTCTCTGTTTCCAGTGCCCATTTGTTCTTGCACTGTGTCCATGTGTCCATTAGTGCCCTTAGCATATTAATCATATGGTTTTAAATGTCCATCCCAACACAGCCAGCCTCCTGTCACAGCTGACTCTGGTTTTGATCCTTTCTGCTTCTCCAAACTGATTTTGCCTTTAGTACACTTTGTAGGGTTTTTGTTGAAAGCTATACATGGTGCACTTAGCAAAAGGAGTTCCAGTAAATGAGGTTTTGGGGATGCGGTGGAGAGGTGCTGTGGAGGGCGCAGTTTATAATCCTGTGGCTAGGTCTCAGTCCTTCAGTGAGCCGGAGCCCCTTGCTGTGACCTCTGTCAGCACTTCTCAGTTTCCCCCCCCCCTTTTAGGTTGTGGCTATAGGATCCCTTACAGGGAGCTGAGTTGGGATTTCTTTTCATCCAAAGGAAGTTGAGAGAAGATGGAAATTGGATATCACCCTTTCCCAAGGTCAGTTTGGCCCTGATAAAATAGCCTTTCTTGGGAGCTGATCTTAAGAATTAGAATGCTATTCCCCTGTGGAAATTGGAGGGAATTTTTTTTCTGCTGTTCATTGTAAGAACTTGGTAGAGACCCTGAACATAGAACTCACAAGCATTTACCCCCCACCCCCACCCCCCAAGCCTCATGACTGGATCTTTTCGGAGTTTTTAGTTCTCAGATTTTCCAACACTGAGTCTCAGCAATTTTTTTTTTTTTCAGTACTGGGGATTAAACTTGGGCCCTTGTGTTTCCAAGGTAGGTGCGGTACCACTTGAGCCAAATCCCCGGCCCAGCAATTCTTTAACTGCAGTTTAGGTTTTCCTACCATGGCACTAGTTCTGGTGGAAGTTTCTGCTTCTGGGTTTGGGCTCCTGTTAGTTATGATTCTCTATATCCACCTGTGTCTGTAGGTTTTCAGGGCAAAGTTTGCCCTGTGACCTTATTTCTCTGATGAGTATGAGAAGAGCTTTTGTTTTTTACATTTGTTCAACTTTTTATTTGTTGTTAGGACAGAATGATAACTCCAAACTCCTTTGATTGAAAATCAGAAGTCCCACGACCATGTTTTGTACATTCACATGGAAGTGAAATGTTATCTCTTTTAATCCTAATATCAACCTGGAGTAAAGCCATTACATCATTCTGTAGATGTGATTTTTGTGGCCCAGCAAGAATCAAGCAGTTACACAGACAGAAAGAAAGTAGGACTTGAACTTGGGTCTGTCTGTTTACAAAGCCTGTGTATATCTCATCTACCATCCTTCCCAGTGGAATTAAGGAGATTCAGGATAAGCTTCAGGGCCAGAGGAAGATATGAACTAGAAATAGATTTAGGAGACCAGACCAAAATGTAAGAAGAAACCCAGAGGCTAAGAAGGTTTTTAGGGCTCATTTTTGGCAGGCCATCAACCAGGTCTCCCCAGGTAGATGCTGAATCTTGATTCATTTGCTTTCCATCTCTGTCACCTTGAGCCACCACTTTACTCTCCTGGCCTCAGATTCTAAGTAGGTAGCTTGGGCCTGGCAAGTGGTAACTGCTTTAAAAAAGGAAATTATTATTGTTATTGATAGGCAGTGGTTAATATTACCAGCTGGGAAGTGTGGGTGTTGATTCCCTTCCAGGTGAAGTCAATAATCAGAGAAGAGGTCACAGCTATGGCATTCTGACCTCAGCTAGGATACCAGGGAAGGGGGGAAGCTTTGGAACCTCAGTGAAGAATCATTCTGTTGATAAAGATAGAATGAAATGTGTCAGCCTGGGCTTCCCGTGGGACATGCTGGTTATCTCCTCTTCCTAACTACTGACCTGGTACCTATGGTTGGCACCCTGTATCTGTGATCTTAAGAGTCCAGTAAGACTGATCTTCCTGACCCTTCCTTGGAACCAGGTATGCCAATTGGTGTAAAGGAGGCACACACTTGCAGCTCCTCCTCAGAGCCAGCCCTGACACTTCTCAGCTAATTCTGATGCCAAGGCTGTTGGCAAGAAGTTCTGCTTCTGGTCAGGATGGAGCAAGAGAGGCTAGATTTATCCTCTTATTGGAAACAACTTAGAAAACAGAAAAATAAAGTCTGGCTCAAGACAGTTGACATTAGACAACAAAGAACAATGATGGATAAGAGTAGGGAATAAAAACAAGGTGAGACCTAGAGCCAACTTCCACCAATAGAAAGTTCTAGACCAAGGCATAGAGTAGGGGAATTCAGGCAGAGCTGTCTCCCCTGAGGTAATAGGACATGACTGGGAATAGGAGAAAAGCAAAAGAAGTTACAGATTGCCGGGCAGAGCATTGGAGAGACTGAAAGCTACAGAGATAGTGAGCTGGAGATACATGGAGAGTTCCCTTTAGTTATTAATCAGCTGGAAATTTCCTGAAGCTAGGGAAAGAGATACACAGAAGGAAAGAGGGAGAAGCCTTTAATAGTCACATGAGGCTGTGAAGTAGAGATTGTTTCTGGTATTCAGAGTGGAAAGTCTTTTAATTCAAAGCACATCAATTAGACCCTTACAAGAGTCTTGTCTGGCCAAGGGGCTGAGTAACCTTACATTAACAGTTCTCAACTAACTAAAGTTTCCAAGAAATTTTATTAATTCTTGAATCAAAACTCACAATTCTTTATAAAACACAAAAATATACAGCACTCACCAAGTTAGAATTCACAAACGTGGGCTGGATACTTGGCTCACTGGTTCCTGCACCTGCCTAGCAAGTGCAAGGTCCCCGGTTCAATCCGGGTAACCACATACCACAGTGCTGGGCGTGGTGGCTTAGACCTGCAATCCCAGCCATTGGGAGGCAGAGGCAGGAGGATTGCTGAGTTCAAGGCTTGTCTGGGCTACATAGTGAGCTCAGGGCCAGCCTGAACTGCAAAGCGAGACCTTGTATCACCAAAACAAAAAAAACAAAAAAACACAAACTTCTGGCATCCAGTCAATAGTTACCAGGAAAACAAAGAAGCAAGAACATATTACCTATAATGAAAATATTGGTGAGTCTTTTGATGTTGACTCAGAAATGGCATCATGGTAGGAGTTACCTACCTTTCTGGGTTCACCCTTCTGTCTCTCTTAGGCAGAAGCTTTTCTCTCAATAGAATTTTCCTACTCTAACCTCTGCCATTCATTCCTAAAATTCATTCTTTAATTGTAGAGAACATGAACTCGTGTTTTAGGTGGGGAGCTAAACCTTAATTATCCCCTGCATCATTTTGGAGGTCTTCCACTGAGATTCCCGGACAGAGGTAAGAGCTTTCTTTCCTTCAGAAATTCTGAAAAGGTTGGCTTTTTTCTCCACAGATTGTAACTTTGCTTCATAAGTTCTAAGTCTTGTTCTCTGGTCCTTGTTTTAGTATTTGTTTCAAAAGGGTCTTAATTTTAAGTTATATGTTTTAAATGTTTGCAAATTGCTTATTTCTCCTGTGGGTCATTGTCCTTTATTAAAACGATGTTCTATCCTTATGCTGCCTATGCTGTGTTTGTACTGAGTTGCTTAAAATGCTGTAAGATAGATCTCTTCAGGCTTTTTTCTGTCCTTAAGAATATTAAATAAACAGTGGTTACTCTGCCAGCCATTAAACACTGCTAGGGCAGCTGCCACTTTTAAGGCAGATCCAGACAGATACATTGAGACTTTCATAGGATTCACCTAAATCTTTGAATTAGACTGGAAAAATGTAATACTAATTTTAAATCAAACAGTTACTTCTGGTGAGGTACAAGCAACAACACAAGGCTGTCGTTAAGGCTGGTGATGAGTACCATATCATGCACTATAAACCACCAGCTGAAAGGCACCCAGGAGACCTAGAGATCCCTATTGGAGCACAAGCAGTCCCTATACAGGACCCTCGATGGCCTGACTATCATCAGGGAACTGCTATAGGAGACATTTACTGTTCTGTATTATTGAAGGTCTAAAAAGAAGTAAAAACAAGCCAGTCAATTAAGTTATTAACTGTCCAACAGGAAGAAAAAGAGCACCCCTCTGTCTTTCTAGATTGCTTACAGGAGGAATTGATAAGACACACATTGTGAGCTCCTGACTCAGTACAAGGACAGATTGTTCTTAAGGACAAGTTTAATACTCAATCAACTCCAGATATTAGAAAAAAGTTACAAAAAATGGCTTCTGGTCCAGATAGTTCATTTGAGACCTTAATAAAAATTGCCTTTTCAACATTTTATAATAGGAGGAGAGGCCAAGGACAGGACATGGAGAGATGGAGAGAAGGCTACAGCATTTGCAGCAGCTCTCAAAGAAATAGACTCTAGGTCTGACTCTTGGGGCTCCAAGAAGAATTAGACGACTCAGCCTGTCTTCTACCACTGCAAAGAGCCAGACCACTTCAGGAGGAACTGCAGCAGGAGACCCCCTGGATGATGCCCTGATTGCAAAGGTGACCACTGGAGAAGAGACTGCCCTCTGAGGTGAAGGCCCCAGAGTTCAGACGCCTCCTATCAGCTGGTCCAGCAAGACTGAAGGGGTCCAGGGCACTCACTGCCTTCTCCTTCTGGCCAGACTGTCATTTCCACTGAGGAGCCCCAGGTAGTTCTGACCATAGAGGGAAAAGAAGTAAGCCTGCTGCTGGACACTGGTGCCTCTCTCTCTGTCCTTCTGTCCAATCCCGGCCTTCCTTCCAGCTGCCATATATCAGTTAAAGGAGTCAGTGGAGAGGAGCCTACCCAAGAAAACAACACACAGAGCCTACCACGGGCCTTTAGACAAACCTTCTGTGGAGTGACTCTGACTCCCGGTTACAACTACGCCCCTCTCCCGCCTGATGCAGTCAGATCGGTCTTCGCCCATTTTTCCTTCACAGCCATTTGCGGTACCTCTTCAGAGGGGAGAATATTATAGGTAGGAAAACTAGTCAGACATATGGTAGATAGTTTAGGGCCAGCCCTTGAAAAGCCCACATGGAGGACAGTCAAGGAGACCGTTACTGAAAATCAACATTATCAAAGGAGAAAATGGCCCCACCCACATAAGATAATTAATATCTCTGGGGTGGAGATTAATATCTCTTGACCCACCTAGAAAAGTTTCTCCTCACTAAAGACCCTATATACTTGCTACGTGACTTGATTTCTCATTGGATCCTCATCTAGTCAATATTGCCTAAGCAACTATACTCGTAATCTTATTGGTTGATCATGGTTTTATCCATTTTGTGACTTCTCACTGTACCAATATTACCTAAGTGACTGTATTTGCGATGTTACTGGTTGACTCTAATTTTGTTCCACCTTAAACCCACCTCACCTGTGTCTTTGCTCCATAAAACCCCTCTGAAAAGTGAGGTGGGTGGGTTACTCACCTTTCTGATACCCCCTTCTGTCTCTCTTAGGTAGAAGCTTTTCTCTCAGTAAAATTTTCCTACCCTAACCTCAAAAAAAAAAAAAAAATGAAGTGATGGTAAAGTCAATAATATCAAAATAGTTACTATGAATATATTCAATATATTAAACTAAAATAAAAGATTGACCATAAAGACCAGACATTGGGGTGTGTGTGTGTATGTGTGCATGGTGTATGTGCCATAGTGGGGATTGAACCCAGAGCCTTCGCACTGAACTACACCCCTATCCCTTTTTAATTCAGAGATAAGGTTTTATTAAATTGCTAGGTTCCCCAAACTGGGCTCAAACTTGGGGTTCTTCTTCCTCAGTCTCTTAGAGTGCTGGGATTATAGGCACGGGTTCAGATGGCTGATGGATGTGAGGCTCCAAGCCTGGTATTGTATGTGGTTACCGGGAATCAAACTCAGGTAGGTGCTAGAACTGCTGAGCTAAATCTCTGGCCCTCCTCGCCATATTTTAAAAGACCAAAAGTAAATCTAGAGATGGAAACTACAATGCCTTAGGGCAAAAATACAATGGATAGAAACAATGGTAGATTAAATATTGTCAAATTATTTTTTATTCATATATCACAAGATTATATGGGAAAACATGGAATTTACAAAAAGTCTACTAGAAAAAGTGAGTTTAGTAAGGATTTGGGTACAAGATCAATATACAAAACTCAATTATGTTTCTTTTTATTTATAGTAAACTGAAATTAAATTTTTCAAAATTTGAACAACACAAAAATATGAGATCTCGGGGCTGGAAATTTAGTCAGTGGTTCTGGTGCCTGCCTGGCAAGCACAAGGTCCCTAGTTCAATCCTGGGAAACCACATATAATAATACTGGTTGTGGTAACTCACATCCACCAGCAATCAGTACTACATACTGCAACACCAGGTATGGTGGCTCATGCCTGTAATCCCAGCACTGGGAAGCAAAGCCAGGAGGATCGCTGAGTTCAAGGATTGCCTGGGCTACACAGTGAGCTCAGGGCCAGCCTGAACTACAAAGTGAGACCCTGTCTCAAAAAAAAAAAAAAAAAAAAAAAAAGATGTTTGGGAATGAATCTGGTACTATGTGAGGACCTGGACACTGAAATGATAAATAATTGCTATGGTAAATTAGCACTGTCCACAAAAGAATCATTAATAAGTTTGATTTTAACAAAATTTAAATTTGCTGCTCTGAAACATTATTAAGAAATGAAAGGATAAGACACAAACTGGGAGGAAAAATAAACCACAAATCTGGCAAGGGATTTTGTTTCAGAATATATTTAATGGATTCTTTCAACTAAGCACTAAGAAAACAAACAACTCAATTAAAATGCAGGCAATGATTAGAACAGACACTTCCCTAGGAATATAGATGATGCTAGTAAGACATGAAAATATACTTAATGTTGTGGTCACTAGCAGAATGCAAATTAAAGCTATAATACAATACCTCTGTACATCTATTAGAAGATCCAAAATGAAAAGGATTGATTAAATCAAATGTTGGGGGAAATGTGGACAACTGGAATTCTCATATAGGCTTGTAATAGTGAAATGGGGTACCCACTTTGGAAAAATACACCTATGAAATGACCCAGTTGTTCCACCCTTAGTGATTTACTCAAGCAGAATAAAAGTATTACATAAATTTGTACATCAATATTTGTAGCACCTTTATTTGCATTAGCTAAGATCTGGAAATAATTCAGATCCTAGTGCCATGGAAAAGGATAAGGGTTTGGCCCAGGGATTACAAAGCAGAAGGTTTAAATAGGGCTCATCTGGAAATGTTGAGCTCTGAATGAGAGACCTCTGGATACAGAGTATGATTCTGCTACCCATGAAAATAGTGAGTTTGGGCAAATGACTTCCTTGACCCTCAGTATCCCCATCTGTGAAATGACTGAAATCTGGTGGGTATTTCTAGCACTGCTCTGGTTAGATCTGGCTCTGCTAATACCTGAAGCAAATGAGTTCACTTCTCTGGACCTCAGGGACCTGGATGTAGGGTGGGTCTGATAATAGAAGAGGTGTTACGAAGACAAAGGGGTCTGGTTACATACATACAAGCCTTAGAGCAGGCTTTCTACCTGGTAAGTGTCTGTTAGCATCATCTTCTTCCTCATCATCATTGTCATCTTCAATACTGTCTACATCAAAGGTCCCTAGGGAGTTCACACAAAGCAGTTTTCCCAAACTGTTTGGCATAGGCACTATTAAATAATTACAGAGCACAGTGATAGGTTCTGTAACTTAGTATGCTGAGACAGTCCCAGAAAAGAGAGTAGCACTCTGCTCCTCTGGATGGCAGAGGGTGGGGAATGCTTCCCAGAGAAAGTGGAGTTTCAGTTGAATCTTGCAGAACGTGTAGAAGCTCTCCAAGAAGATGAGGAGAAGATAGCAAGACAAACTTGTAAAAGAAGATCTGCTGGTGAGAGAGACTGAATGCATCACAGGAACATGAGGGCAGTTTCATAAGACAGTACGTTTGGGGTGAGGGGCAAGGCTTCAGCTGCACAGGGACACTGGGGCCAGGTCTCAACATAAAGACTTTGCTGGGCATTTAAACTTGATCTAGTAGGTGGACAGCTTTTACTTGTCAGAATGGCAGAGTCACCTGGGACACTTTAAAAAGCAGGGTCCCACCCTGGAATATTTTGAGCCAGTAGTTCTGACTCAGGCCTGTAAGAATGAGCTCACTCCCAGAACCAGGAATAGCCAGTTGATGTAATAGCCCCCTCTCTACAGCCATGTGTCCAGGGAAGGCTCTGAACCAAATCAAAGCCAAAGAAAAGTGAGACCTCTTTTAAGCATTCCTATGAAAAAGAAGTACCGTCCCCCTTTCTATTATAGCTACAATACACTCCCTTAGATGGGATGGTACAGGGAGGGACAGGGAGTTCATTAACAGAACAGTGGTGGGTTCAGAACGGGACCTGATATTATACCATAGAGTTCAGAGCAGATCTGGGGACAGACCCTGACCCTATTCTTGGTGAAGTCAAGGAACAGATTGTTTTTATTTAAACTAATTTTCATTCATTCATTTATTTCTCAAGTTTATACTGACCATTTACTATGTGTATGTAGAGTTAGTTCTAGAAATAATGAGTTTGGTTTTCCATGACCATAATCCAAATCTAATCTTAACTCAGTCCTTAGTCATGAACTAGAATTCTGACCTTTTTTCCAGAGAAAAGCATTTATTCTCCTGGGCTGACTACTCATGCTGTCTGAGTCAAATGAGCATTCCTATAAAAACATGCATGGCAGGCTGAACATAGTGGCACACCTCTGTAATCCCAGCACTCTGGAAGGCTGAAGCAGGAGGATCCCAAGTTTGAAAGTAGGCTGGGCAACTTAGGGAGAGTCTATTTTAAATTAAAAATAATTTGTAAAAACAGTCTGGAGATGTAGCTGAATGCAAAGAGGCCTTGGGCTCAATCTCCAGTACCACTGAAAAAACAAAACAACACAATAACAACAAAAATCAGAATAAGCATGGTGTACAAAGTGAAATCCCAAAATATTATAAAGAGCTTATTAATTAGCAATGGACCTCAGGAGGTCATGACAGAGAGGGCACCTAATGTTAAGGAATTCAATTCGAACCTCATCAGAAGATGTCTAATGCATATCCAGTGCATCTGTGGCCTAATGTCACATGTCCTGTCAAAAATCCTAACAAGAAAATCTTTAAATGATTCATTCCCTAGACAATTTCTGTGATCACCTTTACAGATATTTAGTAGGTAATCTCCCTTGTGTAAGTACTGTAATCCATATCTATAGATCCTAAATATTTTACTGGGTAACATAGTAAAAGCTTTCAGGTATATAGTGTTAGAGTATCTTTAAAATTTTGAGCAATTTACTAGCTTAAAATGATAACTATACTTTCCTTTTTCTGGCTGAACTTCCCATTTTTGGTCATTCTAGTGGTTGTATAATAGTTTTTAAAACTGTGGTTTAAATCTTCATTTGTCTAGTAACTAATGATAAGAACATTTTTATTTACCCTTTGGCCATTCATATATCTTCTTTGAGTGAAACATCTTTTCAAATAATTTGTCTATTTGGTTGTTTTCTATTATGGAGTTATGTGAGTTCTTAGTAAATTCTGAATAAAAGCCCTTATTCTTTTTTTTTTTTTTTTTTTGCTTTTTGGAGATAGGGTCTCGCTTTGTAGTTCAGGCTGGCCCTGAGCTCACTATGGTGCCCAGGCAAGCCGCCGCGAACTCAGCAATCCTCCTGTCTCTGCCTCCCGAGTGCTGGGATTACAGGCGTGAGCCACCACGCCCAGCATTAAAAACCCTTATTCTGTGTACATTTTATGAATGTTTTTTTATCCCTTGGTGTCTTGCCTTTTTGTTTTTTTAACAGTGCTTTTCAAAAATTGGAAGTTTTTCATTTTGATAAAGTCTAATTGATCAATTTTTTATTTTAATGGAATACAAGTAGATATGACTAAAAATATAAAAAGCATTCTTTTTAATTTTGAGAAAAAAATTAAGAAAATTTCACAACAAAGTAATTAGAGAATAACAATAGTCAATACACTGTGTACCATAACTGTAAAAGAATGGCCAAAGTCTTACTCAGAGTACAAGTCATAGATAAGGAGACTCTTATAATCATTCTTTTTTAAATGGTTTCCGCCTTTTTGTCTCCTTCAAAGCAGGTCTTTTTAGGCCAACCCTATTATGATGTTGCTCCCATTATTGTTCTGTTGTGGGAGGCTATTTTGCATGAGAGCTTACCTTCAGCATCATGGGGACAGATTCCAGACCCCCCCAGCCCACCCAGGTACACAGATGATCAAGTTCCTTCAATAAAGTGGCAAATGACCGACATACACTTTCCCACTTACTTTAAGCCAGCTCTAGCCTACTTGTAATACCTAAGACACTGTAAGTTCTCTGCAAATAGTTGCCATACTACATTGTTTAGGAAATGTGACAAGAAAAAAATCTGCACATGTTCAGATTTTTTTCCTGAATATTTTTTTTTCCTGAATATGCTTGATTCACGGATAGTTGAGTCCATGGATGTAGAGCACATAGCAATGGAGGTCTGATGTATTTTAGGATACATAGCAACATCCCAGCTGGGAGAAAACAGCTGGACATTGTGAGGAGCCCTATAGAGAGTTCCATGTGACAAGCGATCGAGGATTGGCATGGTTGACAGAACCTCTGCCAACTTCTGGTTTGCAACCTCTTTGAGAGACCTTGAGTCAGAAACACCTGGTTATGCTGCTCTTCAATTCCTGGTCTAAAGAAACTGAGGCAGTAAATGCTTGTTTTAAATCACTAAGTTTCACTCAGGAAGCTGAGGTGGGAGTATTGTAAGTTGGAGGCTGGTCTAGACTCAAGTATATTCAAGGCCTGAGCTAGATTATGTGGGGAGGCCCTGTTAAAAAAAAAAAAAAAGTTGGGCCGGAGGGTTAGCTCAGTGGTTCCGGCGCCTGCCCCGCAAGCGCAAGGTCCTGAGTTCGATCCCCAGTAACCACATATAATGCTGGGCATGGAGACATGCCCACCAACAATCAACGCCGCATACCACAATGCCGGGCGTGGTGGCTCACGCCTGTCATCCCAGCACTCGGGAGGCAGAGACAGGAGGATTGCTGAGTTCGCGGCGGCTTGCCTGGGCACCATAGTGAGCTCAGGGACAGCCTGAACTACAAAGCGAGACTCTGTCTCAAAAAGCAAAAAAAAAAAAAAAAAAAAAAAAAAAAAAAAAAAGTTCCCAATTGTTTATTGCTAACATATAGAATGTAACTGAATTTTAAAATATGGACATATCTTGTGACCTTGCTAAACCCACTTATTTCTCACTTGGTAATTCTAAGAGAAGTCTAATTTTTTAATGTCTATAATTCTGAGATGGTATGAAATTAGTGTGATATTCTGTAGCACCCAGCTAGTGAGTATTTTCTACCTTCTTTTCTGCAACACATTTTTAGGAACAAAGCTCTGACAAATTCTGTCTGTGGTCTTTCCCTCCTGGTGTAAGAGAAACAGTGGAGCCACCGACGACAGCAGAACACAAACCTTTCCTTTTACAGCCTGGCATGAACACAACTTCCTGACTACTTCTGAGTTTGCTTTACCTCACTCTGTTGGCTACTAACCCACTTCCTTTACTCTCTCAGCTCAGGAACTGATACCGACAGGCTCTGATCTCTAGACCTGTCTGTATCAGGACTTCTTTGTTTCCATTTTCCTACCATGTTTTCCCAATTCAAGTTTGTAAGGGTGAGAACCTGGTTTAGCCCATCTCCTCTTTTGCCTCCATGTCATGCTTGTCAGGCAGTCCTTGGGTCAGAGCCTCCCTTCGTACAATCAGTTGTGTCCAGAGAGAATGTCTTGGTCTGTTAAGGCAGCTTGACTAGATGGCTTATAAACAAAAGGTAATTATTACTCACAGTTCTGGAAGCTGGGAAGTCCAAGATCAAGGCAGATGTAGTGCCTAGCGTAGGTATGCTTTCTGGGTCACAGATGGCATTTTCTTGCATGTCCTTTCAGGGTAGAAGTAACATTCTAGAGTCTCTTTTATAAAAACATGGATCCCAATCATGCCCTGACACCTTCATAACTTAATCATCTGCCAGAGGCCCCATCACCTGATACCTTTACCTGGGGATAAAGATTTCAATCTATGAAATCTTTTGACACAAGCATTCATTTTATAGCAGAGGACAGTCCAAATGTACATAGGTGGGTGTGTGGGTTGTGGTCACAGCCATTTTCCTTGAAAGGAGGATGATGGCCCTGCAATGGACCCCTCTCTTCAGACTTCCGATCTTTAGGGTATTTACCTAACACTACCCACTCCCTCTGCCCCCCACCATTAACCAATGAGAGAAATCCCAACTCTGTTTTAGGACTGAAGATTTTTACTCAGCATTATGTCCCTTACCCTCCTAAACTTTCCCATTCTTTCCACTGCTAATTCACAGTCAAAACTGAGAGGGCCCAGATAAGCCGTCCACTCCGATCTAGGTCTTTGCCAGGGGAGGAGGTTGCGGCCCAGAGATGAAGTGAGTTGGCTAAGTTAATATAGTGGATTAATGTAAGGGGAAATGTAACTACAGTAGGCCGCCTAATTTTCCTGTGTTTTTTTCCCTTGCGACCTAGTACTTGGCCCCAGTAGGCATGGCCACTCCAGCTCCCACAGGGGTTTCTAGGGGCAGCGAAACCAACACTGTTGCCCCGTGAAGGCCCAGGAGTAGCTAGTAACTATGATCCAAATAGTCCGTGGGGAGCAGGTGTGGGGGCTCAGAAAAGGATACCTCAAAGACCGGTGCTTGGATGCACTGAGAGGCCTCTGAACCCGGAAGAAAGTCCCTCTGGCCTTCCTGTTTCTCCCTCTCCAGCACAGGGTGAGGCTTTCTTCAAAGTTCCATTATCTACCTGACCAGATTCATTTCCTCAAAAGAAGAATGAAATTGCTTTTAGTCTTCTTCCTGAGAAGACTAAACTCACATCTCAGGAAGAAAGAAATCTGTCAACATGGCAGGACAGGCTTCAGTCACACATCATTGTCTTCTGTTCCAGTCCATGGAGAACTATTTACAAGTAAGTCATTCTCTGTTCTTTGGGCCCAGGAGACTTTGTCTCAGCTCATTTTATGTTCTCTCAGCCCATCAAATTCCCCCTATAAAATCACTTTATCCCTGTATGATTGTCTTTATTTACCATCCTGTTACCCCTACAGGAAAATGTAGGCTTTTATATAAATTTTTGAATCATGTTGAACTAATAGGTATTCACACTTCCTGTGATCTTCTGGCATGCTCTGACTTTTCCCCCCATCAGTGTTAGTAAACTTGTATGCTTTTCGTATTTAAACTATTTATCAGTTTATTCCAGCAAACCTTCATAGGGTGAAGGGGAAATTTTCCTTTGCTCCTACAGGAACCCCATCCCACCAGGATGAATCTTCAGAGCTTCGTGGGTGTCTGGGGTTTAGGTCTTGGTTTGATTATGGAGAGAAGTACCTAGGGAGCTGGCTGATTCAGAGGCAGAGCCAATAGATTTATGCCCTGTGATTACTGTAACAAATCGCCACAAACTGGCTTAAAATGACAGAAATATATTTGCTCACTGCTCTGGAGTACAAACAATCTGAAAGCAAGAGATGGCAAGGTTTCACTTCCTTCTAAGACTCTGGGGGCAAATCTGTTGTTTGCCTCTTCCAGCTTCTGGCCACATCATTCCAATCTCTGTCTTCATATCTTCTCTTCTGTGTATGAATGCCCTCTCCTTTTTCTTCTGTCCCTCTGTTTTCTCATAGATGGATGCTTGTGGTAGCATTTAGGGCCAACTTGGACAGTTCAAGGTAAGCTCCTCTCCTTAAAATCCTTAGTCACAGCTTTTGGCGTGTGAGGTAGCTAAGCCCTCAGAGATCTGATGTGGGCATCTTCAGAGGTAGCACTTTTGGCTAATCATAGACCTTACTGCCATATACCACTGCCCACTGTGCAGTGGCCTTTGGACTGGGGGAAGCAGCAAGTCAAGCTTCTTTCCTCCTCTTGAGAGTAGAGAGGAAACTTGAGATGGAGGAGAGAGAGACACAGAGGGAGAGAAGAGAGAAGAGAAGAGAGCAGGACAGGGACAGGAACAGGGAGGGAGAGAATATAGTTCTATTCTTATGTTCTCACTGAATCATTTCAACTAGGCATCAGGAAGTAGGGATTTGCTGGGGTTTTAGCTCAGTGGTTCTGGTGCCTGCTCTGCAAGCACAACGTCATGAGTTTGATCTCTGGTACCAAAAAGAAAAAAAGGGATTATGTCATGGATGTTGTCTTAGGAGGTCCCTGAAAGGACACGAGGACCTCAACTCACTCCATCCATGGGGTGGCATGTAGATTTTACTGATTAGAAAAAGAATTTCAAGGTACACTGGTGAGAGAGTATAAAGTTTATTAGGGAGAATTTTTTTTTTTTTGAGACAAGGTCTTGCTTTGTAGTTCAGGTTGAGCCCACTATGTAGCCCAGACAAGTCTTGAACTCAGCAATCCTCCTGCCTCTGCATCCCGAGTGCTGGGATTACAGGTGTGGGCCTCCACACCTGGCAATTAGGGAGAATTTTTAAAATACACACAATAAGGGCTGGGGATTTAGCTCAAGTGGTACCGTGCCAACCTTGGATGCACAAGGGCCCGAGTTTGATCCCCAGTACCACAAAAAAATAAAAACAATAAAATACACACAATAGAGTATGGGTTCTCAAGAGACAGAGAGGTGCATTGGGATCTGGAGCTGGGTATACTTATGTAGTGTTGGGGTGTCTTTAAGACAGGTGTGTTCCTATACTCTGTCAGGTTACCTACTTGATGGGCTATGTTGGAATGCCAGCCATTTACCCCATGCATACTGCTGCTCCTTTGAGGATGGGGTCTGTGGAAGGAAGGCAATTTATAGGTATGAAACTCAGAGTCCAATGTATTGGCAAATTAGGATTTTTTAAAAAAAGTCTTTGGGCTGGGTGTGGTGGCTCACGCCTGTCATCCCAGCACTTGGGAGGCAGAGGCAGGAGGATTGCTAAGTTCGAGGCTTGCCTGGGCTCCATAGTGAGCTCAGGGACAGCCTGAATTACAAAGCAAGAACCTGTCTCAAAAAAAAAAAAGTCTTTGGAAGGGAGAAAGAGTTTTTCCTAGAACAGGCGCCAGAACCACTGAGCTAACCCTCCAGCCCTAGAAGAACAATTTTTAAAAATTAAGATTGTTGGGCCGGAGGGTTAGCTCAGTGGTTCCGGCGCCTGCCTCGCAAGCGCAGGGTCCTGAGTTCAATCCCCGGTAACCACATATAATGCTGGGCGTGGAGACACGCCCACCAACAATCAACACCGCATACCACAATGCCGGACGTGGTGGCTCACGCCTGTAATCCCAGCACTCGGGAGGCAGAGACAGGAGTATTGCTGAG
>PVIC010036962.1:0-18356 GCA_004025085.1 Thryonomys swinderianus
TTTCTGTATGTGTTGGGGGAGATGTCAAATCTTTAAGATGGGTTTCCAGAGATGAAATTTGTACTAAATCTTTTTGTGATTGTATAGAAGTTTTCCCACAAAAAAACATTGAACATGACTTCATATTGGAGAATAAAAATGTCCTAGAATGAAAAACTCTCTTTCAGAATGAAAGATTTACTAAAATAAAAGTGAATGGCAATTGTTTTTTTTTTCATATTTAAGATAAGTCTTTGGTAATTTGTGTAACATACCACAGGACAACAAAAGGGAAAAATCTTATTTTATTTTATTTTATTTTATTTTTATTTTTTTTATTTTTAAGACAGGGTCTCACTTTGGAGTTCAGGTTCAAACTCAGCAATCCCCCTGCCTCTGCCTCCCGAGTGCTGGGATTACAGGCATGAGTCACCATTCCTTGCACTGCGGTACCTGGTATTGATTGTTGGTGGGTCTAAGTCACCACACCCGGTGTTGTTGTATGTAGTTACCAGATTGAACAGGGACCTTGCACTTGTTAGGCAGGTGCCAGAACCCCTATGTTCAGCCCACGAAAGGGAAAATCTTTTCAGAACATCTGGTGCTATGTTCACACGTTAGAGTGTTAGGTATAAATAGGTAGAAACCTATTTATAGTTTAATCACAGTTTGTTGAAGTATGTAGAACATATTGGAAAAGAGGTTGAAAAGATTAACCTATTGCCGGATACAAATGAATCTCTTACAACAAATAAATTCAAACATAAGAAAAATCAGTTATTAAGAGAAACTTGCATTCTTTTGATCATAACATAATCTCTTAAATAAACTCTTCTATGATTTTTTGTGCTATAATCCACACACAAGTTGACAAATTTAAGCCTAACAGTGTTTGTTATTATTTGAGCTTCTAAAAGGCAAAGTTACTATCCTTAATTAAATAAGGTACAGAAGGTTTGTCCCAGTACAGAGTTTATATGTAGCATCTATGAGACCCTGGATCCAATTAATAGTTCTGTAAAAGCTAAAGCTAAAAATAAATAAATAAATAAAGAGCCTCCTGATAGAAAACAGTGGAAATAACCTAGAAGTCCAAAGCTTGTACAGTTGCTTGAATAAAACTTTGCTAGTCTAAAGTGTGCTGAAGTGTGAAAGTGAACCAGTATAACTTAAATTTTATTAGTGACAAGCCTAAAAGTTTAGTTAGCATTAAAAAATAATGAGTAAAAACTTGATTTCAAAAAGTCAACTGTGAGGGTATCACCATGTACTTGTGATATATTCCCTTTAAGTGGACAGTGGTCTTACTATTTCCTACTTACCTGAAATATTTTG
Source organism: Thryonomys swinderianus (assembly GCA_004025085.1). Classification (NCBI taxonomy): domain Eukaryota; kingdom Metazoa; phylum Chordata; class Mammalia; order Rodentia; family Thryonomyidae; genus Thryonomys; species Thryonomys swinderianus. Next base: position 1,315 of record PVIC010036962.1, read on the forward strand.
TCATTTCTTTACCTCTACTCCCACCGCTTTTAGAAAAGCTCACTTGAAAGTGAAGAATTTGATCTAAGATACTTTCTTTACATTGGATTTTGAATTAGCTGATTTACAGCCTTTAATTTTCAACCACCTTATCTAGAAAAGCAGTAATTTCCATTGAATATTTTAAATGAGGCCAGAAAATGACTTTGTATACTTTGCTTTATTGAATATGTATAATTTCATGATTGTCTTGAAAAATACTTCAAAAAGTTATGAAATTAATGGTATGTTGTCCATTGGCTGGTTTTTTACTATTTTGGAGGATAGCCGGAATCTATATGTGTGGATTATAACCACTAATACACCCTTTTAATTGAAACCTATTTATAGTTTAATGACTAAATATACATACTTTAAAGTGTAAAATTATTTACTTGATACATTGAAATATAATATTCTATACTGTGTAGATTTTGCCTTTAAAAGATAAATGTATCTCATATGTATGAAAGGCAACTAAATTACTAAATCAGTTATATATCACATTCATTTTATAGAAACATATGCCAACATTTTCTATATTAAAACACCTTTAGTTTTGAGACAGAAGGATGCTGAAAGTATCCTGTTCTAGGAAAATAAGGAGAGATATAGTCTGATATAATTGTGTGATTGAATTATAACCAAATTATTAAAGATTATTTTAACTTTTAGTAAAGCAAGTTAGCAGCAATATATATTTTATCAAAAAAGGATTCAATGTAGGTAGCTAACATCTGGATTTAAATATAAATTCCCCTTGTATGTAAGGTATTGAAAATTTAGGAAGTCATTAAAATAGTCAGAAAAAATAAAGTTATCTTTAAATACCATTAAATAGTGAGTTACTCTCCAGAATTGTCTTTGTTCATTTCTCATTGCTGGAACAAAATACCTAAGACACATACAAGGGAAGATTCATCTTAGGTCAGTTTGCAGAGATTACAGTCAATAGTTAGCTGGTACCAAGGGAGGGTGGCATAGTGAAGGGACATGCCAAAAGGACAAATAGTTCAAGGAGTGGGAAGGAGGAATCAGTGAGGTGTTCTTCTTTCCCTTTTTATTTCATAAAGCCATAAGCACATTGGCTGGTGCCGCCAATACCCAGGGTGGGACTTCCCTCTTCAGGATGTCTATCATCTACACCCAGAACGATGCTAAATCAATCAACTGATTGATCCAGTATCACAAACTCATGATTCAACAACTTCCAAAAGCTCTACCTATCAGGGCATGAGTTTTTGGATTTAAGCCATAAGAAGAACTTATTTCAAATGGTCACTTGATAACAATAAAATACCAGTAAAACAATGCAATAAAACTTTACCAAAATTCTGATTCCAAGTGTAAGGAAGCAAGAAGCTCTGAAGTTGATCTGAATTTCATTTGCACTATTTGAACCACATATCTGTTTATCTTCTATCAACCTCCCTGGTGATGAATCTGAATGGTAGGAAGGGAAATTCAAACAAACACAGCTTTGAGATCTTTCTCTTCAATGTGGAGAAAACACTGAACGTAGATGGTAGTCATACTTCATGGCAATATATAGTTAAATTTTATAAATGTATCTTTTTCCATATTGTATCATCTGAAAAACAGAAATTACATGGTGCTCAACCTAGTAATTCAATCTTCAAAGACTTGCTTCTGTGATCCTGAATATGGAAGACAAACTCATCTTATTGCATGATCCTGTGCTTGTTGTTCATTATGGAAATACATTGATTTAACCTCATTTTAAGACATTAAAATTTAATACTAAATTATATGAATATTTACACACACCTTATATCACTAAAGGGGGCTGTATTAAAAAATAACTTAAACTTGGGCTGGGGATTTAGCTCAACTGGTACTGCACCAACCTTGGATGCACAAGGGCCCAAGTTCGATAACCAGTACTGGAAAAAAAAAATTAGCTTAAAGCTGACTGTGTGCAAAGTTTCCTATCTTTGTGGCTGATCATAGGGTGTTGTTTGCTGTTAGCAAAACAATTTTCTACCAGTTCATCCATGACCCTTTTCCATATCCCATGTCTCCATTGTTTCCCTGGGTATGCGATCCATTAGTGTATTCAATGAACGGTCTGTGCAGTCAGTGGATCCCACCTGAATCAAGTTGCTACCGACCTATATTAACTCCTCTGGAGTACTTAGAAGCACTCAGATAATTCTGTTATCTGTAATATGTATTTATATTGTTCTCACCATGTAATAGCATCATATTTTCCCAAGATATACTATGGTAGTCAACCCAATCAGTGACACTTCTCTGATTTACTGACATAAAAATCTATGGGATAGCAGAATGAAAAACTCAGTTTCCCACAGAATCCATTATATTCCTTGTCCCTTGGGGTTACCAAGACACCTGAGTCAGCAAAGACAAAATTGCTTTTAAAGCCAACACTTTTTTCATATTTATTAGGGGAAATAGTAAGGAAACCTCTCTAATATTTTCTGTTTTCTTCCTTTACAGATGCACGCAGCCTACCCTGATGAACTGCTCTCTCTAGCTCTCTATTTCTGTTCATTTCTGTCTCTGTCTGTCTCTCTTCTCAGATTGTGTCTCTCCCTTTCTGTCTATCTGTCTGTCTGTCTCTCTCTCTCTCTCTGCATTCTAGACCCTAAGGAATTATCCTATCATTGGATTTTGAGTAGGACAGACCACTTTTTATCAAACAGACAGAGGTTTAGAAATGAAATAATACATAAGGTAATTCCTTATAAACAAGATAATCACTTACCCCTGTGAGTGTAGAAAGTGCTCTGAGAAGCAATTCTTCCTGTATATGATAGCTTAAGTGTGTGAAGTGCTTTTTGTTTCACTGGCAGTGACAGCAGAACCAAATCAATACAAAAAGCATTTAATCCACTGAGGGAAAACAATCATCTCTTCTGCCATAAGGGACCTATTATGATTAGTATGGCACTGAGTGTTCTGCTATTCCTCTCGCAATAGTGCTATTTGGTGAGGTCAGTCTTTTTCCTTACTGTTGTCCATCCGGGAGCTGAGAAAGGGCCAAGCCAGATCGGCCTCAATGAAATTAAATGAATTTCCTTGAGCCTATTCAAATTTTATCTGAAACTCTTATTCCTTTTATTCATTAATCCATTGGACTTCATTGGGCACTGATAAAATAATAACTGACAGACATAAAATAAATTGATCTATTTACTTAGTTCAATTGTCCCTTACAGTGGATGCCCTTTGGTGAATAATCTCATGACATTCAAATTTATGCATACCTTGTGCTCACTGTCCTTGAGACAATACCATGTCTTTGTTGTTTCTTGATTTATTATTTCTGAATCTCTGGCCAGGGTATCTCGTTCCTGCCATAGTTTAAAATATTCCCAGGAATAGACTGTCAGCTCAATGGTTGTTCCATTTTCAATGTAAACTTTTAAATAACTTTATCAATTTTCTTGTAAAAGCTCAGGGTTTTATTATTTTGAAGAATTGCATCAATGAACTTTTTGTTTTATTTACTTATATTTGTTTTTAGATATGGAAATTATATGATGCTATATCTGTACAATTTCATTCGCTTTAATTCCTCCCCCACCCCTTCATATTTCCCTGTATTCCAAGGGCTGGTATAATAGCTTCTTTTTAGTAAATCCTTTTCAAATTGTACAAATTTTTCTGCTTTCAGTTTTGTGTTCTATAAATAGCAACCACACAGAATTAACATACACAGACTTTCTTTGTGGCAAGCTTATGAATTCCTTTTGTGGATTTTTAGAACATGAACTCACCTTTGTATCTCCAACATAAACATCTTTATGAAGTATTACTTCTAGCTAGGTTTAATTTTAGGGGTAACATTAGCACTGCCTCCTCAGCAGAACTTACCCTGTGTACCTAGGGGCTGAATTAGTGCTGAGTATCTGTCCTCCCCAGTAGGGTTTCACCTCCGGACACTTAGATTTATCATAAGCAGGTGCCAAGCTGTTCTTTTCAATTTGTTAATACAGTATTTTGGATTTTGAAGCAGTATTTTTGAAGGCAATAACCCTGCATTGTTCTCCTTTTTGCAAGATGGTGCTCTGCCTTTACTATTATGACATGTTAATGTTATGCAATGGAATACTTCTACGTATTTCTCTATTTACCTAATGTTTTGACCCTGTGAATTTCAGTTAATTTATCTTTAAAAGTAATGACTATGCATATAATGAAATGAGAAAAGAGAGGGGGGAGGGGAAGCTGGAAGAGATGAAAGAGGGAGAAGAAGGAAGGAGAGGAAAGCAAAGAGGAGAAGGGAGAAGAGAGAGTAGAAGGAAGAGAAGAAGAGAAACAGAGATCATCTTACAATATTTAGGTCGATTTCTGAAAAACATAAAAATTAAATGATTGATGACCTGTCAAAGGAATCTATCTTAAATAGGGTAAAGCACTATATTGAGAAACCTGTGTGAGCACTATGAAATCTATATTATGAAATCTGGAGTTTTAACACTGAAGCTAATCAAAGAAGTAAAAATGATTTATGTATACATATGACTTTTGATAGAGATGTAAAAACATCTTTTTCTTTCACTATTGCTAATATTCTTCAAAATGGACACTCACGTTTTACAAGAAATATCCCTATGAATTTATTGTTTTTCTACATGTTTATATACAGAGTCTACACACTTCAGGAAAAGAAAAACAGTATATGTTTTCAATAGATGATATAACCCTCATATAGTGTTCCCTAAATGATCGATATAGCCGACAGCGTTATACACTGCCAGCCAGGGCAGTGTAAATTGAGAACAAGTGTGCAGCAGCCTCATTGACCAAGGTCACAGAAGCAGCAGTTCACAGCACTAATAAATGCCTGGAAGCAGATGACCACCACTTAAAGCACCTCTTAGAATTGAGCAGGCAAAGGTAACTTGAGTTAATCTCATATCAAAAACCTTAGTGTTAATTTTATACAACTTTTTCTTTATGTGAAGTATATATACATTTTTTGTCTCTCTCATGCTCTCTTACCTGTTTCTCAACAGTCTCTCAAAATTATTGTGATTCTCCAAGTTCTACTAAAAAATGTGAAACTAATAAAAATTCAAATGTTTTTAAAGCATGAATGGAAATATTACCTGATTTTAATTTTTAACATATTTCCCATATATATATTTTGAACTAAGGTCAATATGGACTTCTTTTATAGTCACAACTAGTGTGGTCTTGGTATCAGTTCCAGAGATTTCCGTTTAATAGGAGAAGACCCTTCTTTTGAATTTGACAGTTCTGTGTGTGGTTCTCATTTTCTGTAGTAAGAGTGGAGGCACCTTTTAATTTCTCTCCTGTTGTACTTCAGCTATAAAAATATGATTATGAGCTTTTTGTTTTACCTGGTATTACAATTACTTTCTAACGAAGCTGTCTCAAGACTGTGCTACAATAGAGACCAGGTGATGCCACATTCCTATTTATTATAACAGCATTTACTTTATACATAGTGCTACTGATGCATTATTGTTGCTGAATAATTCAGTGCCTAAGCGATACAGGATCATAAATACTGACTGTAAGTATTAGAGTTGATTCTAATATCTGAAACTATATTTAATTGTTTGGTTTCATAGATAATCTGCAGGGGTGACTTCTCAGATTGTTGGGAGTGTGATAGCTATTAAGTAAATGTGATAATTGAAATAAGAGGAAGGAAAAAAGGTGAAGAAAAACAAGTGAGAAAAGGTGAGAAAATTTACTATGATTTGCTAAAATAACCTGTCCTGTCTGCATAAATTGTAGTATGTCATATACATTATCTGGCAATTAAATACAATTGCTAATTTAAAATTGACAATCAAAACATAATTCATTGTAAATAATTAAAGACATTCCCTGTCTTGGATATTTATCTCATAATGAGACAATTAGTTTTATCTATATAAATTTACTGAGCTCAATGGCAAGCAAACAGAAAAGACAGTTAAAATTATAGTCATTCTGAAGCAAAGGGTGATAAGTTTTCCCTTTATAAATGTTAATATATTTGGCAAATTATTCAGATTTTATACAGCTATAATATTAGTGATTGATAATTTCATTTTATAGTGTTAATTAAAAGCCCTATATAAAATGTGTATTGTGAAGCATTAAAATATTGTGATTAAAATCGTGAACTCAAATAATTTTGTGCAGTTTTTTTTTTTTTGAGACAGGGTCTCGCTTTGTAGTTCAGGCTGGCCCTGAGCTCACTATGTAGCCCAAGCAAGCCTTGAACTCAGCAATCCTCCTGTCTTTGCCTCCCGAGTGCTGGGATGACAGGCGTGAACCACCATGCCTGGCAATTTTGTGCAGTTTTATAACTTGGTTGCATGATATATTGTTCCGTAATTTGGAAAGTAACATATCCCTATGCTCTAGCCATCTCATCTTCACAGTGGGGGTAGTAGTTTTAAATCGCTGATAATATTCTTATGAGGATTTCAGTATTCATTATGAAGGCTTTTCTCCTTATGTCAGATATTAACCAAAAGCCAATACATAAAACATTTTCATAATAATGAAAATAATTACATATGACTCATCTAGTAGTTCATCTAGTAACTAGTAACATATAACCAAAATAAAACACTAGAACAATCCAAGTTCAAGAAGGTAATATGGGGTTAAACAGTGACTCTTGACTTGCAGTGCATGACAGTAAGTAAACAATCCAAATAATATATTTTATACAAAGGAATAAATAACTAAAGCAGAAAAATCGCCTTCCAAAAGTTCATCTTCAGAAATTTTATCACGTATTAAAATAGATTCAAATTTGTAGAAAAATACCATGATTTCCAAGTATTCAATGACAAATAAAGAACTCTGATGGAAATCCTTATTGTACGGATTTTTGTGGTGTTCATAAAAACCATGTGTTCTGAAAGTGTAGAATATGTAGATGATAACATGAGTGATGACATTTGGAAATATATGAAGAGTAACATGTAGTAAAAGAGCTGGATGACCTGTTTCCACTTAAAGTTTAGCTTCACTTTGCAGGTAAGCATTAAGGACACACTTACTGTGTGATGTTTCAATTCAAGTGAAATTAAATGTAAGTGTACTTGTATGTAATGTTTCTCAAATGTTCATAATTCCTTTGTGCTGTTTCTCATATATTTATCATTTCTTTATGATGAGAACATGTATATATTTTATTTCAGGCTTTGAAATATGCAATATAATACATTATAATTTTTTCTCGTCACCCTATTGTGCCATAGCGTGCCATAATTCTTGCTCTTAACTATAATTTAGTGCCTACTGATAAGTCTCTTGTAATCAATCGTTCTCTTCTCAACTATTACACTATCGAGTGTTAATATTGAATTATTAGTAAAATCACGTGAACTTGGCTTTGTTAGACTGGTCTGTTTCACTCACAAAATGATCTCCAACCTCATCAGTGTTGTCACACATGACAGAATTTCATTCATTTTAAGAGGATGAATAGCGTTTATTGTGCTTATGCAATGTGTTTTATTATGTCATCTACTGATGGATAGACCGTTATTTTTTTCCACTTCTTCCATACTATGAATAATGCTGCAACAAATATTAAATTGCAGATGTCTTCTTCACATATAGATTTAATTTGTTTATATATTCAGTAATTGTCTTTCTTTTAATGTTAATTCTATTTTTAATATTTTGAGAAGCTTCCACACTGTTTTTATAATGGTTATACTAATTAAAATTTTCACCAACAATGCATGAAGATTGTATGCCAGCACTTCTCATCTCTCACCTTTTTCTCTTTTATTTTAAATGTAAATCTTTATTGGTACGTTATATGTACACATTACAATCACATTTGACATTGAGAATTTGTGTCAGTATATGACATGTCTTAATTCTCATTTTTCCCCTTCCCCTATCCACCCTATGACTCCCTGCCCCTACATACATAAGCTTTGTTTCCTTTTGTTACCATCAATTTTTTTATTTCCCTTCATAACTTACCCCCAAACCCCATTTCTTTTTTCATATTTTCTGCATCACAATATTTATCATGCATTCTAGAACTCATTTACAACTTCAAATTCTCATGCCAGAGAAAAGATATAATATTTAAACATGTGTAACCTACCTACTTCACTTATGAGTATGTCCTTAAAGGTACATCCATTTGAGTATAAATGATTCAAGATTATCATTTTTTGGCAGAGTAATACTCCATATAATTTAAAAAAAACATATTTTCTTTATCCAATCTAGAGCTGATGAGTATTTGGGTTGTATCCAAGATTTAGCTATCACGAACTAACTGCTATAAACATGAGTGCATATATGTCGCTGTGATAGGAATCTTGTAATTCTGTCATGTATATCCTCACCAGAGGAATAACACGGTCAAATGAGATCTGTGATCTTAGTTTTTTGAGGAATCTCCACACTGATCTCCATAGTGGTTGTACTAGTCTACATTCCCACCAACAGTGGAGGAGTTTCCTTTCTCCCCACAGCCTCACCAGCATTCGTTGCTGGCTAATTTTGAAATAGCAGCTATTGTGTGTGGAGTGAGATGAAATGTCAGTGTTGTTTTCATCCGAATTCCTCTAATGACTAGTGAGCAGTTCTTCATGTTTCTTAGCTGCTTTTACATCTTTCTCTGAAAAGTATCTGTTCAACAAATGGGATCTCATCTTATTAAAAAGCTTCTTCACAGCAAAGAACCGCCATCAGAGCAAAAGGACAACAAACAATATGGGGGAAAACATTCACCACCTGTATATCAGACAAAGGGGTACTATCCAGAAAAAAAATCAGGTCGTCTCCTAATATAAAGACCTAATTCAAAAATGGGACTCTTTATATAGTGGTGGAGGGTTGTAGGGTGGGTGAGGGAATGGGAAAAAGTGAGAATTAGTCTGTGTCATATGCTGGTACAAATTCTCAATAATGTGTGTGATCATGATGTATAATGTACCAATATATGATATAATGTACCAATAAAGATTCAAATTAAAAAAAAATGGGCCTCTGGGAATGAAGATTTAGCTCAGTGGTTCTAGCACCTACCTGGCAAGTACAAGGTCCCTGGTTCCATACCCAGTAACTACATACAACAATACCGACTTTGCAATCAGTACCACATATCACAATGCTGGGCGTAGTGGCTCAAGCCTGTAATCCCAGCACTCAGGAGGCAGAGGTAGAAGAATTGCTGAGTTTGAGGACTGCCTGAACTACATAGTGAGCTCAGGGTCAGCCAGAAATACAAAGCCAGACCCTGTCTCAAAAAAAAAGAAAATGGCCCTCTGAAATGAACATTGTTTTTTTGATAGTAGTCGTTCTTGTTGGGACAAGATATCTCATTAAGGATTTCAATTGCATTTACCTGATGGTTAGTAATGAAATTTGTTAGGCCATCTGCAAGTCTTTTTTGGCAACTGTATGTTTAGTCAAATACTTTACATTGTTAAATGAATATCATTATTATATTACTATAATTATTATCATTATTTAATATATTAGTGTTTTGCTGAGAAATTTTGTATTTAATTTCATAATGATAGTCTCACAGGTTTCTTATTTATTTTTTGTTGCTGGAAGGTGTTCTCTCCTGACTTGACTATGGGGATAGTGCAGCCTGCAGAATCAGCTTTAAAAATTTATTTTTTAAATATTTTGGTTAATTTTAGAAGCATTTGTATTAGTTCCTCATTAAATATTTGGTAGAATTTGGCAGTGAAGTTATCTTGTCCTATTCTTCTCTTGGCAAGGAAATTTCACTACTGCATCTATAGATATTTTGTAGGTCATGTGGTGTACAGTGTAATTTAAATCTGATATGTATAGGTTGTTTTTCTATCATGAAAATTGGTCTATTGCTGAAGGAGAGATGATAAAGTCCTGAAGTATTATGGTATTGATATTCCTGACCCTTTATGTCTAATGTTTTTTCCTTTGTATATTTGTGTTCATGTATTTTACATGTGCATTTAGAATTGTTATTTCCTCTTGTTTAATTGATCCATTTGTCATTATATAATGACCTTCCTTGCCTCTATTACTTTGCATATAAAAATTCGTGTTAGGCCGGAGATTTAGCTCAGTGGTTCTGGCGCCTGCCTCGCAAGCGCAAGGTCCTAAATTCGATCCTGGTAACCACATACAAATTGGGCGTGGTGACTCACGCCCACCAGCTATCAATACCACATACCACACTGCCGGGCGTGGTGGCTCACGCCTGTCATCCCAGCACTCGGGAGGCAGAGACAGGAGGATTGCTGAGTTCTCGGCTTGCCTGGGCTACATAGTGAGCTCAGGGCCAGCTTGAACTACAAAGCAAGACCCTGTCTCTAAATAAATAAATAAATAAATAAATAAATAAATAAATAAATAAATAAATAGAATTCATGTTATTTGATCTTAGTATTGCTGCTCCAAATTTCTTTTTAGTTTTACTTGAATGAAGTATCCTACTACATCACTTCACTTTTCTTTTGTGTGTCTTAGAGTGAAATAAATTTTTCGTGCTTTCAGTGAAATTCATTTTCCAATGTCACTTCTAGTTTATGTGTCGTTAAATGAAATGAATGCCTTGTACTTTGAGTGAAATGCAGCTTACATGTATTTTAATCTTTTTTTTTAATCACCCAGCCCTCAATTAAAGAATACAGTCTATTTACATTTAAGGTAATTGTCAGTAAAGAACATCCAAATACAGTCATGGTTTAACTTGTTTTCTAGTTTTATTGTGTCTCTTTTCTTTCTTTTTCATTATACATTGTCATTAAATGATTTACTCTAGCAGTGTATTCTGATTCCTTGCTTATTTTTGGTTTGTCTATTATGGATTTTTTTTTCCTTTGTGGTTTCCATGAGGCTTACAAAATCATGTTTTGATTGTACCAAACTATTCTGAAAAGATATCAACAAAAGATAATTACAAAAATAAGAAGAGAAACAGAAGGGGAAAACATTCTAAATCCATTGCTCCTCAAACTGAATCTTTGATAACACAGTTGTACATCTTTGCATATTTTCTGACTCTTAAAATACTAACATTTAATTTCATATAGCTTTGCTTATTTTTAATATTCATAAATATAAATAGCTTCTTTTCTACATTAAAAATATCGAAGTATTCTGTACTTGTCTAGTTATTCTTGCCAAGTTTATATATTCTAATCATAAACATCCTTTCATTCTGAAGAACTTTTATATAATATACTATAAAAATGGAATGAGAGAATAAAAGTATTAAATAAAATGTAAAACTATCAAACAAAATTATATATAGAAATAATCTATAAATATTGTTATTAAAATAGCAATAGTAATAATCGCAGTTCATTAGTAACTGACAAATTCCATAAGAATAATAATATCTCACATCTCTGTATACTTTTTCTTTTCAAGATCAGATGTCTCTGTGTTGTCTGAACCATGAAACATGATTCTCTTACCTCAGCTTCTTAAGCAGTGAGATTAGAGGTGTATGCTACATCACCTGCTTTTCTTATCAAGTAAGTAGTTTTTTAAGGAGTGTATGCACACAAATATGCACACAGTTGTTTCATCCCCATGCCTACTCCTATTTTGGCTTACTAGTAATTTGCTTTCAATTTCTAATTAATAATGCAGCAAACATCAAGAATTATATTAATGGCATGTTATACACTTTTAAGGCAAACAAGAAGTTAGTTGATTTATTTAGTGAAAGTGCCTTGTATTATACAATTTTAAAATATCTTGTTAAAAATAAGAAACCCATAATTTTTTATTTATTTATTTATTTATTTATTTATTTATTTATTTATTTATTTATTTATTTATTTATTTATTTATTTTGCCAGGGATTGTACTTGGGCCCTTGTGCTTCTAAGATAGGTGAGGTATCACTTGAGCTAAACCCCCAGCTCCCCTTAATTATATTTTAAACATTCAAATAACTCAATGCACAAATGCAGCAATGATTTATCAAATTTTCTTAGTTTAATGATTTAAGAAATTAAAAGGGGACAAATAGAGGTGGAATGTGAACATAATTGTAGAATGACTTTTTTGTCAATCATAGTATACTCATTGGATACAATAACTTTCATTATATAACCTAGTCTTTGTAATGATACCAACGGCACAATTAAATATTTTAAAGAATAAGTTGAGGATAGTTGAATACTTATCTCAGGACTACATTTGAAATAAATCTGTTTGGTAGTGATTTTATACCTTTCACAAGCACAGTGAGTGCTCAGTAGAGAGATTCAAAGGAATAATGTGTGTTGTTTCTAGACTGGCAGGTCAATGAATTTTCATGAAAAAATATTTTTTTATTTACTGTCAACATTAAAATATATAATCATAGGCAGAGGCATGGAAAAAAATGAGAATCAAGCTGTCATGTGCAAGTGCAAATTCTCAGTGTTGAATGAGATCATACTGTATCTATAAAATGTACCAATAGTCAATTAATATACATATATAATCATAAATATATAAGAGAAACAAAACAAAACTAAAAAACAAATGCACTCTATTTCTCTAAACTCAACCATTAACGAAAACACAATGCCTACTTACAATTTGAAATACTGGTAACAAAATCAATCTTATGTTGTAATTTCCTAGAGTCTTTTATGCACTTCAGTTCCAATTTCCCTTTTGGGTTCATTTTTGACCTTGTGTTCAAAGCCCTTCGATAATCGAATCACTGAACACCGTTTACTCATCACACTTGTGGGGATCGGATCTGTCACTGGTTTATATGCTTTCTAGCTTAGCATTGATTTGATTCATGCCTTAGAATGTCAGGGCCTAAAAGAGTCGTTCCATTTCACTTTGTGGAGCCAGTTTCAATATCAACTTCTAATCGAGTAGGTAGTATTTAATATAGTTCTCCTCCAGCAAGCAATAATCCTTTACCCTGAGGTTTTCTATCTTATAGTGTACAAAAGAATGCTGACTCAGGATTTTTTTTCTTTTTTTCTTTTCTGTGTTCTCCACTTCTGCCACTTTAATTTGAGCTTAGAAAAAGAGCTTTATAAGTTAAAATGAAAGCCAAAATAATATATTTGAACAGTTTTGGGTATTTGTGTTATATTTTTAAACAAGAAGAATTTCCTATCAATTATAGAATTTGTCAAGGTAAATTGACAAATTGCAGGAAATATAGTTTTTATAAAACTATGTAATGATCAGATATTTGTAAAATATTTCCTGAGCTTTTCGTATTACTAATAATTCAATGTTTTTTAAAACTTAAAATACAAATAAATTGGAAAACTAGAATATTTAAATTTCTAAAGGTCTCCTTTTTCTTTTGAGACCGGGTTTTGCTGTACATCTCAGGCTTGTCTGAGCTCACCGTGGAGGGAGGCTGTCCTTGAGCTCATGAGCTCCCTCCTGCCTAAGCATCCGAGTGCTGGGATTATAAGGTGCCCGTTTCCCCTGCTCTTAATGTTCCCCTTAACACTTGTACCAGTTCTGCCTTACCTATTAGGCATTTATTGCAAAAGAACTTAAGTAGCATGATATCCCTTTATATAATTTGAAAGATATGTTATTCTAGGCTATAAAAAGTTTTATCATTTTTTCTTAAACTATTCTAAACCACTTATCCCCCAAAAGCATATATTTGAATACATGATGAGGCTCATATTAAAAGGAGAAAATTACAAAAGATAAAATAAAAATTTCAAATCATTAGATTTTCTCTTTTGTATTGCTGGAATTGTTATGGTTTATTTCTAAAATTTATGTGTGCAACTTATTTTAAGTTATCTTCTCATATATTACAAAAGATAAAATAAAAATTTCAAATCATTAGATTTTCTCTTTTGTATTGCTGGAATTGTTATGGTTTATTTCTAAAATTTATGTGTGCAACTTATTTTAAGTTATCTTCTCATATAAGATGCAAGGTCCTTATAAGTACATACTTTTTGGATATGACCCTCCAATTAGTCCAACTCTTTGTTGAAAGCATTGTATTTCCTCATTTGTGTTGTACTTTTTTGCTTACCAAAGATGTGTTATTCATTTTCCCATGAGTCCAATTCCTGGTTCTTCCATTTAGCACTGTGCTGTCTTGATTTAATTAGTTTTATATTATGCCTTGAAATTAGATTTTGTCTACCCACCATTGTTCTTCATCATTATGTTTATCTAGATATTTAGTCTTATCATCTGAACTTTAGAGCCGGTTTGTCACCATTTACAAAACGTCTTACTGAGATTTTGGCAGGGTTGCATTAAATGTATAAATTAAGTTAAACTGAAATAGCTTTTTATCAATAATATGACTCCCCATTCATAAGTGAAGATTATCTTTCTATTGTTCAGACTATTTTAAATTATATCCCGTTTTATAATTTTCCTTGCAGAAAGCTCGGAAAATTGAGATGCGAAAATGTTGCTAATATAGTGTGTATGGTGGGGGTTGTGGGGTGGGCAGCAGAAGGGAAAAATGAGAATTAATTTATATCATATATGGTGCACATTCTCAATGTGGAGTGTAATTGTGATGTGTATATATAATGTACCAATAAATTAAATTTTAAAAATAATACAACACATACCTCCATTAAGCTTGCTCAGTTTGTACCTTCAGTTTTTCACACAAGATATAGTAGGCTCAAAATGTATGATAGGTTTCATGAAATAGGAAGAAAATTTTAAACAGGAGAGGGCAAAAGGGACAGGGGAAAGCAAAGAAAGGAAAGAAAAATCTGAAGTTAAAGGAGAAAAATGGAAATGAAGCCTGTCTACATGGATGGTAAGGGTTGAAGGGACGGCAGGGGAATGGGGAAAAAATGAGGATCAAGATATATCATGTGCAGATACAAATACTCACTGAGGAATGTTATCATAATATGTAACTAAACTGTACCAACAAACTCCCTCAAAATCATGTTCTCAATAATATTAGAGCCCCACACTTAAAATAAAATTAACTGATTTTTTTTTTTTTTGGTTACATTCTGAGGTAGATCTTGAAGTTCTCTATCCAGAGTGTCTTTTGGAGGTGCGATAAGAAATCTGTGAATGGTGCTGTTGAGTTAGTGCCAGTCAACAGAACTGCAGCCTTATAAAACATTATGTGTCTTCATCCAAGTCCTCACCACATCAGACACTATATGACTTTGGTCCTTTCCAAAAGTCAGATAGACCATAACAGATACGTTTTGAAGCAATCAGGACACTAAAATAGCCATGACAGTTCAATAAAAGACACTCAAAAAGAACACCTTGCCAGGCCTGGTGGCTCACGCCTGTAATCCCAGCACTCGGGAGGTAGAGACAGGAGGATTACTGAGTTCGAGGCTTGCCTGGGCTACATAGTGAGCTCAGGGCCAGCCTGAACTACAAAGTGAGACCCTGTCTCAAAAACAAAACAAACAAACAAAAAAAGTAAATAAAAAGAACACCTTTGTGGCTTCAGAGAGTGGCAAGAATGATGGAGTAAATGTGTTTGAAAAGATAGGAGTATTCTGAGAAAATTAATGACAATGTGTCTTTTATCATAATTACAGTGTTTACGTAGATGACTTTAGCCTGGTACTCATGTTTTGAGCACTTATCTACAATGATCTTTTCCCACATCTTAGGCAAACACTGTCAGTGTTCTCTGCCCTAGAATTTGATATTATCAGTATTTGCCTCCATTTTCTAACATTCTAGTTAGCTTTCTATTAAATTCCAACACTAAGGATCATTTAGACTATTGTGAACTCAGAATACATTCATATGTTCAATCATATTTTTAAAGTCTCACACTGACCTTTACTTCTTTTTTAAATAAAATGGCATATTACTCATCCATAAAGAATAATACATTTTATTTTAGTACAAGGTGAAAGAAATGGATCTAGCTTCATTTTTCAGCAGGATAAAGTTCAGTTTTTCCAGCACCATTTGTTAAAGAGGCTGATTTTCCTCCATTGAGGATGTTTGGCTCTTTTGTCAAAAATGTGGTGGCTCAGTGTATTTGGAGTTGTTTCTGAGCCCTCTAATCTGTTCCACTGATCCTCGGGTCTGTTTCTTTGCCAGTATTATGCAATTTTTATCACAATGGCTCTATATTAGTTTCAAGTTGGGGACAGTGATACCTCCACCACCTCCTTGTTTCCTAGAATTGTCTTTGTTATTATAGGTCTCTTGTGATTCCAAATGAGTTTTTGGATTATTTTCTCTAGATCTGGGAAATATGCTGTTGGGATTTCAATCGCGATTGGATTGAGTCTATATATATCATTGTGGGAATATGACCATTTTGACAATGTTAGTTCTCCCTATCCAGGAATAAGGGATGTCTTTCCATTTTTTGATATTCTCTTCAGTCTCCTTTTTCAGAGTGTTGTAGAGGTTGTGGAGAAAAAGGAACCCTTCTCCACTTTTGGTGGGACTATAGACCAGTACAACCATTATGGAGATCAGTGTGGAGATTCCTCAAAAAACTAGGATTAGAGGTTCCTGCTATTCCCCTGCTGGTGATATACACAAAAGAATTATAAGATTCATATCACAACGACATATGTGCACCCATGTTTATAGCAGTTCAGCTCATGATAGTTAAATCTTGGAAACAACCCAAATGCCCATCAACTGGAAACTGGAAAAAGAATTTTTTTTTAATAAAATGGAGTATTGCTCTGCCATAAAGAATGATGAGGCTGAGTTATTTACACTCAAATGGACATACCTTAAAGATATACTCATAAGTGAAATAAATAGGTCACAGATCTGTAAATATAGTATATTTTCTCTCGTATGAGAAAGTGAAGATGTCAATGAGTTCTCGAATGCACAATAGATATTGTGAAATAGTAAATATTCAAAGGGAAATGGGGTTTAGAGGTAAGTAATGAGAAGAAAGAAAAAAATTGATGGCAAAAAAGGAAACAAAGCCAGGTGTGATGTCTCACACTTGTAATCCCAGCACTCGAGATGCAGAGGCAGGAGGATTTCTGAGTTTGTGGCTTCCCTGGGCTACATAGTGAGCTCAGGGCCAAACTGAACTACAAAGTGAGACCCTGTCTAAAAAAAAAAAAAAAAAAAAAAAAAAAAAAAAAAAA